>JABEZY010268750.1:0-10167 GCA_013467495.1 Gossypium gossypioides | reverse complement strand
GGTGTTTTAAGTTGAATAAGAATTTGAACAGATTGCAAATGTTTAAATATTCATTTATTCTTATTTAGGTGACTATTCAATAGACCAAGAAAGGCCCTTCAAATTCTGTTATATTTTTGGTGCACTTAAAGCTTATTCATAGTGCCAATTAAAGGGAGAAAAACACAAGCATTAAGGCATTTGGTTTAGGGGAAAATGAAAGGGTCATAACCAACACAATAAAGGAGCATTAAGCATTCATGAAGAAGATGCCTTTTAAGCTACACATGAAATAGTTAACAGTCATAACCTTTCAACTACACATGGTCAAGTGAAAAGACATGCCTTTTCAATCATTCACCATAAGTTATGGACTCAATTTAATTGCATTAGATGAATGTGTTAATGGCTAGTAATGGTGTCGAATGTAAAAGGTCATCTTTAGGTCTATATAAACTAGAATTTGAACATTTGTAAAGGACTTTTGCTTGAAATTAAAAATCAGAATTTTTTGTGGGAAAGTTTTCTCTAATGTTCTTCGTTGAACTATTTTTGAACTTATCAAACTTTCTAAGTTTGTGGCGTTCAAAGTTGTCTTATCACTTCATTTTCCATCCTGAGGTGTGGCGACTTCAATACACCAAGGTTCAAGTATTCTGTCAAGTTTAAGTAGGTCATAGTTTTAATATAGCTACGGTTCCTTAAAGAATTCAAGTTTTTCGGGTCAAGGTTTCCACCGTTTGAACCATTTTTGGATAATTCTTCACATTGAGCTATTTTTCTAACATCCAAGCTCGGGAAATCGCATTAGAAGGTATGCATTATTATCCACCTTAGATTTTAAGTTACTTGGTTTCAAGTACATAAAGGAATTGTATCCTAATGATTCGAATTTTTATAATGTTTTTGAAGCTTGTCAAAAGGAGCCTTTTGGTAAGTTCTTCAAACATGATGGATTGTGGCATTTTGTAACCAAGTTACAAAAAGAGAGATCTTTAATTTTGCATCAGAAATCATCAAATCGAGTGTCCAAAATCGTGGGGTAAGGTGAGGCTATTTGTAACCAAGTTATTAGTGACAAATTACTTTCAATGAATATTAAGAATAAACATCACTCAAGTGTTAGATATGTCTTTCGAGTTTGATCAAAGAGAAATCGGTACTAAGGATTGTGGCATTTTGGGTTACGATAAAAGGTGTGGGATCGACTACTTGTTGTATGTAATATAGTTATTTTTGTTATATAAATTAATTAATTACAACCAATCGTGAGTACACTAAGTAATCAAAGAGGAGTTGAAAAACTCATTACAAAGGACCCAAGTAAGTGACTCCAACTGAGTATATTTTATGAATCGCATGAAATATGATGTGATTATTGCTATGTTAATGATGTATGTGTAGATCTCATTCTCATGACATATGTTGCATGGCTTATGTGATATGTTTGATGATTAAAATATGTTGATATTTATATACGAGTATGTGAATATCAGGATCTATGATCTATTGTGTCAAGCATGATTAAAACATGTTTAAGTGATGAATATGTGAGCATGTCCACATGCCTAAAAGCTAAAGTGATTCACATGTGTTTAATAGTGAAATTGCCATGTCACATGCATGGAGTGGGATTTTGTGAAAGGAGGAGGTAAATGGCAGTATATCTGCATCTCAGTGGTGGCTTGTCCACAAAGTGTTATCAGTGACATTTTATTTGCAAACCAGTGGTAGCTTGTCCACAAATGGTGTTTTGGATGGACGAGTTCTGGGGAACTTGATATGAGGTGTGTAGCGGAGATGGGTACGAATTTTTATAAATTGTGCATCATTTGCAAATATGCATCGATATGATCATGCATGAGTATCAGCGTTATAACTTATGAATATTATGATGTTTGATATGTCGTGCTTGAAATACCTTGATATGTATGTGAATATATTTGTGTTGATTTCACACTAGGCCTTTTAAAGCTCACCCACATTACTTATGTGTTTTAGATAATCCTCCTGGATAGGACTCAGATTCGGTCATCGGTGATGTTCTTGAAAATGTTTCTTTTATGATTTTGGTTTTTCATATGTTATGGACTTTATGATTTTTTACTGGGATTTTATTTTGGGATAGATTATTGAACTATGGCATGGGATTTTTAAACTTTGGACATCGAACAATTTGCATGGACTTTCATTATGGATTAAATAATTTGATATTTTCTTAATAAAATAATTTTTCGCAAACTCAATTTATTGAATTTGAATTTGAATATCCTCAAGGTGTTTTACAAATATTAAATAAGGTTTCTTTCAAAATTTTATTAAAAACATTGTATTTAAGTAAATTACTAGCACGTGTTTTTCAAAGATTAAACGAACGTACTTCAACTCAAGCTTTCACCATTTCTATGGCCCATGTAATCGTTTAGATTGGGTCGTAACATTTAGGCCCAGTTTTAGGGGTTAAATTTAATGGTATCAAAGCCCGGTTCAAAACTTGGACTATGGGTAAAGTTTTTCGATAAAATTCATGTATTATAAAAGGGAATTTTAAAAAATTTGTAAAAATTCGAGACTCCTAAAGCTGATCCGAGGTAAGTGCTCTCTAGATTTGAAAACTCTAGAGTGTGAAAACTATAGACTTTGAAAACTTTGAAAACTTTAGACTATAGACTTTGAAACCTTTAGATTATAAAAATGATAACAAGTAAGATAAGTGTTAAGTAAAAGAGTACAACCTCAACTAAAAAATATTCAAGTGATAATTCATCCCTATTGATAGACATTCATTGATACGAACCGACCCGGGTTAATCGAGTTGTTTCACAAAGTTTACCCGATCGTCGACGAGGAGTAGTTGAGTTGTCAAAAATAGGATGAAATTAGGCTAAGGGTGCGGAAGCTTTCAAATGGTTTTAAAAGTTGGCTAAGGTGATGGTAGGTTTATAAGGGATAATAGGTTTAGTTTAAGAAGAAAATAAGGAAAAAGGTTGTTGGATAAGTGATGGAAATGGAAAAAGGAACTTAAGTGTCAAGATCGATTCAATACTATGCGAGTATCGCCCTGGAACTTACATGGCTCAAGGTGAAATATGCGAATAGGTTGATGGACCTCGACCCGTTACTTAGCAAAGCAAGAACCGAAGGTATATGTAGATGGATGAACGCCACACCAGGGTTGGTGATAAGTTCAAAAAGAGTTCGGGTTGACGCCACTAGCACGCTAGATAAGTCACTTGAGACTCGTACGAAAATAGAGAGGAAGAAACCTCACAAGAACAATAGTTCATTCAATAAAATGGCAAAAGTCCTTTTTTACAAAATGAAATAGCAAACTATTTATAGCCTATGCACTAGCTAGCCAAATGGTCACAAATAAGTCTTAAAAACTAAGTAAAATTCAGCTAGAATAAGCTGGAAAATTCCATAATAAAAACCATTAAAAATCCTTTGCAAGATTTGGCTGAATGGAGTCCAAAAGACAGCTTCTAGAATGGGCAAATGAACTTGGAAAGATTAATGGTGCAAGGCAGCAGCTAGGTTCACCAATTTAGCTTTAAATGAGCTCATTAAATTGCAATTCTTGGATAAAAGATACCAGCATTAAAGGAGGTCTTGAACAGCCATTTGGAGTGTGAATGGCCAGTTTTGAAAGGTCTTCATAGTGTGAACATTGCAAAACCGAATGAACATGGTGTGAACAGAAAGTGTGAAAAGAATGGTGCTGCTTTGGGGAGAGGATCAGCCAAGCCTTGGGAAGCCAATGGAACTTTATCACATCCTTTAATTCATTCTTGGGAAGTCGAATAAGCAGCAGCCACATTGATCGCATTTTAGGCGCACGAACAGCCCTTGTAATGTGTTCATGGGAAATCAGCTAGACTCCTTTAATGCATATACTCTCCATGAAAAAAGGTGCTCGGAGAAAAACAATCAGTAGCCTCTTCCTTAAATGTAAGTCAAAGTGCATGCTTCTCCATTAATTACCACCCATTAATAGGCACACGGAAAAAAGGACACCAGCAGCTCCTTTAATGCCGTCTAAGGGAGGATGTGCCTGCATGATTTGAATCAGCAAATTAAATCTATTTTGGAGTCATTAAATTTGGTAGCAAAGAACTTAATTAAACCTGCACATTAAATTGTTCTTTAAATTCGGCTGGACTAAGACATATTAAATCAACAACAAGACACATTAATTAGATGTAATAATATAGACACATTTATGCTATGTAATAACTAGGACATGTTAAAAACATGCAATAGACTTAGACAAATTAATAACATGCAATAGCTATGACATATTAAAGCATGCAATGAAAACACATTTAACACAAAAATTAATATGTCCAGATTTTAACAAATTAATTAACTTAAATTAATTAACTAATTTAACTAGCAACAATTTATTTATTTATTCCAGCATATTAACGCAAGCTAAAAAAAATAAGCTAAAGATGAGCTTCTCGAGCTATTTTTGAGCTGATTGAGCTTGAAAGGATGGCGAGCCTCGCGTTGTAAGCTGAACCATGGGCATTCTTGGCCGGGATCGTATCATTCATTAAACTTAGAATAAGTACTCGCGAAGTTAGAACTTGAGGAATGAAAGCTTGCGGAGAGCAAGGTCAGGAAACCCAAGTCGACTCACCCGCATCGTAAGTTTGAACCCCTGAGCCAACAACAGAAAATGTTGAAGGCGTACCTATTGTTGGGGAGAGTCAACATGAGTCTGTAAATCAGGTTGTATTACAGGCCATGCTTTAAGTGTTAGAGCGAGTGGTGGGTGCTCAGACTAGAGTTAACAGTCATGGTACTATTGCTAACAGACTCCATTCAAGTAGGGCTGGGTTGTTTAGGGGCGTTGCTGGGACGACCCCCACCGTAGTCGAATACTACTTGGAGGCTACGGAGAAAGAAAGTGTCATTGCTATGATATGAGGCCTATCGCTGGTGGCAAGCCATTATGAGAGGTACCCAAGTCGATCAATTGACGTGGGAATTTTCTAGATGCGTTCTAGAAGAAATATGTGGGCGCAAGGTGCGTTGAGGCCAGGAGATTGGAATTCATTGAGCTCGAATAGGGTGACATGTCTGTGATTAAATATGAGGCTAAGTTCTTGAGGCTTAGCCGTTATGCTCCAGGTATGGTTGCAAATAAACAGGATAAGTGCACTCGATTTGAGTTTGGGCTAAGGCCAAAATTGATAATACAAGTGGCTCCACTTCAATAGAAGGTTTTCAAGGCTTTGGTGGAGAAAACCAAGATCTATGAGGAAGTTAGGTGCATAAAGTGCAAAAGGAAGGAGAAGGTGAGAGTTCCTGCAAATAGAGAGTCAGGCCCTAATAAGCAGGCTCCGCATCTAGTCAAGCGAGCCAGAGATGATTGACCCCGCCAGAACTTTGTTGCAGTGGGAGGCTAAATTCAGAACTGTACCACTTGTGGCAAGATGCATTTGGGTGACTATTGGAAGAGAATGGGTGCATGTTTGAAGTGTGGACCACTAAATCATAAGATCTGAGATTGACCACAACTTAATGATCAGATGCAAGCATCGGGACAGAATCAAGCCCCGAACGAGAGAGCTAGATAGTAGCCCCAAAGTGATCAGGGTCAAAATAGAGGCAGCGAGCACCGATTCAGGGTGCTAATTGGGTAGATAAGAGGCAGCCAACACTTGTGTATGTAGCTAGACGCAGAGAGGATCATGACGCAACAAATGTGATAGCAGGTACTTTTACCATTAATGTTATCCCATACTTTGCATTAATTGATATTTGATCTACCCAGTCGTATGTGTCTTGTGAAATGGTTGATAAACTGGGAATTCAGGTCGAAGAGACTGTAAGTGATGTAACTTTCCATAGTCCCTTAAGACAATTTGTGTATGTGAACAAGATATATAGGAGATGTCCGTTGCAAGTCCAATGTGAGGTATTTCCTACAGATATAATGGAATTACCTTTTGGAGAATTTGATCTCATATTGGACATGGATTGGTTGAGTGAACAACGGGTTAGCCTTAACTGTGATACGAAATGGGTTACCTTAAGGACTCTGAATAGGAATGAGATAATCTTGATTGGGGAGCGTCGGAATTATATATCGAATGTGATTTCTACCTTGGTAGCAGATAATCTGATTTGTAAAGGATGAAGGCGTATCTAGTGTATATCTTGGATACGAATGTGGATGGTGCAATGTTGGAGAACATTCGAGTGGTGAAAGAGTTTCCAGACGTCTTTCTGGAAGAGTTACCCGGTTTACCTCCAAAACATGAGGTCGAATTTGGAATTGAGTTGTCTGGGATAGCACCAGTGTCCATTGCACCTTATTGCATGGCACCTAAAGAGCTTAAAGAGCTCAAAATACAATTACAAGAGTTGCTTGATCGTCACTTCATAAGGCCAAGTGTATCACCGTGGGGAGCTCTAGTGTTATTTATGAAGAAGGATGGGTCGATGACGCTTTGTATTGATTATCGTCAATTGAACAAACTAACTATGAAGAATAAGTACCATTTACTAAGGATTGATAACATTTTTTATCAATTTAGGGGTGCCACTATTTTCTCCAAGATTGATCTGAGGTTAGGTTACCATCAGTTGCAAGTAAGAGAAGTGGATATACCAAAAATGACTTTCAAGACTCGGTATGGGCACTACAAATTCTTAGTGATTCCCTTCGGGCTTACAAATGCTCCTGACTTTCATGGACCTCATGAAAATAGTCTTCCAACCTTATCTAGATCAGTTTGTAGTGCTATTCATTGATTACATCCTGATTTACTCCAAGTCTGAGTTGGAGCATGAGAAACATTTAAGGTTAGTCCTTCAAACCTTACGTGAGAAAAGGTTGTATTCAAAACTTAGTAAGTGTGAATTTTGGCTCTGTGAAGTGATGTTTTTGGGACATGTGGTATCTACTGAGGGTATCTATGTTGACCCCAAAAAGATTGAGACTATTCGGGATTGGAAGCAACCTAAGAATGTCAGTGAGATCATAGAGTTTTCTTAGACTTGCTGGTATTATTGGAGGTTTATCGAAGGATTTTTCTTGATTGCTGCACTAATGACAAAGCTATTGAGAAAGAGTGTGCCGTTGAAGTGGATTGATGAACAAAAGGCCAGTTTTGAAAAGCTCAAGGCAGTGTTAACTCAGGCCCTCGTATTCATCCAACCCGAGTCTGGCAAATATTATGTGGTTTACAGTGACACTTCTCTTACGGGTCTATATGTGTATTGATGGTAGATGGGAAAGTAATGGCTTATTGATGTAAACCAGCCTATGGACCTAGCTAACACCAAACAAGATCCCCTCGAGCTCCCCATTAGGCCAATTACTCGAGCTCGAGCTAAACATTTTAGAGATTCAATATCGGCTCTAGTTGAATGATCTTGGGAGAAAGCTAGAAAGGAGCTGGACGAACCAACAAGAAGCATCTTCAACTTGCTGGAAGCTGAATTCAAATCAGCTAGCTCACTTAGCTAGCTAGACTTGGACATCTTAATTAATTTAGCTCATTTAATTCTGTTTAGTTCACTACAGCTTGAATTACTTCAATTAAATGTGTCTTAGTCCATTAAATATTTATTTGTATGTTTAATTTGGTTTAAAGTTGTTTTTAATTTGTCTTAACAGGATTTAAAGTATATGGCTGGACAAATTCATGCACAAAGCCGATTCAATGTGGCGCATGTACCTGAAAATGCATGAATGATGGGAGCTAATTATTAGCTGAACAAACATGTATCTTCCAGGTTCATCGAAGCTAGTTAATGTGGAAGCATGTATTCAGACTATGCATGTATGGAGGACACCCTTTCTTCCACTGAATATACATCCATCTAGCTGATACATTGTAGCTCATTAATGAAGAATTCATGCACCCGATTGTGCATTTATCTTGAGCTGCTTAGTGCATTTCTCTAGCCGAATTATTCATGAACTTTTGCCCTAAAGAGTATGAGTTGATCAGCTACCTTTTCAAACAATCATTTGATTCTTGCTGTTCACATTTACAAAACCGAGTGTTCACACCTCAAAGACCAATCGGCTACAAGCAAGCACATTCATCAGCTATTTTTCATTCGGTACACCTCTTAGACATTACTTCCATTCACCGAATCCAGCTCCATTTAGCTCACTCATCAACACCATGAACCAAGGCTGTTTCTGTATCTTACTTAGTTAAATTCATTGGATTATTCTAGCTGGAAATTAAATCAATTTATCTTCATGTACCTACATTCAAATCATTTCCATTCGGCTGGTTGTCTATTAGCTTATAAATAGCAAAATTGTAAACCTTTTGAAGGTTAACCAAGAACTTTTGACATATATAAAATATGACATTGTGAGTTATTCACTCTTGTTTTTCTTAAAGATTCAACTTGACTTATTTAGCTTAGCTAAGCTAGTAGGGTCAACCTTGTTTCTTTTCTGAACTTATCACTCGTCCGAGTGTGGCATTCATACTTGATACTGTTGGTTCCTATCTCGCTAGATAGTGGGTCATGATCCATTTTCAGCAAACCATTTTATCACCTTAAAACTTATAAGATTCGGCTCCTTAATCTCTATTAAGGGTTTGTTCTTGTTTTAGGCTCAACTATCCATTTTCCATCAACTATCTTTATTTTATCCGCTGCCTACTTAAAGTATCTACTTGAAATATATCACTTTGTTAACTAAAACGAGAACTACTTAATTTTACGATCGGGCATCAAACAACTCAATTACATCCCGTAAGTGAGTTTGTATCATTTGGTATTAGAGCCTTTCAAAATTAAGTAAGTTTTTATCGTTTTATACTCTCGAGATTGAAGAGAAGTAATAAAAAATTTCGATTTAAAAAAAGTTTCGAACATATAAAAAAAGGTTCTATGCAAAATACAAAAGTGAAAATACAAGTGGGAGTTCTGATTTTGAGAATTTCAACAAAAAGAAAATGTCATTTTCAAAGTGTTCAAAATTGTCGATCTTTCTTGTTTGTTTTTAAAACCGGTTTTTGCAAGTCACACTCTTCAAATTTTCTTTTAGCCTACCTATTACCCAACATTAATCTTTTGTTTTTAAGCCTTTTTGAAGCTGACCTACGAGCTTTCTAATAGGTCTAACAAAATCTCCAAGAATTTCGAGAAGTGAAATTGAGTGGTAAATGACACGAGTGAAAATACATCAACGAGGTAAAAGCCAAGATTTGAGTGAAACACAAGTGGAGTGTTATCATTTATTTTCTTTGCGAGAGATTGGTGAGGATTTTTGAATTTGGTGAGGTTCATTTTCTATTTAATTTATCTTTCATTTTCTAATACTTTGCTGAAATCATGTCCCAAGAATTTTCTGAATTTGATTTGCAAATGATGAGGAAAGAAATAAGAAGGATTATGCGATCTGAAACCGAAAAAATACAAAAAGAAAAGTTAGATCGTATAAAAGCAAGTTCGTCAAGGAACCCATCATCCTATGAATTCTTGAGAAGAGATCCATGTCATAATTCTTATTCGTCGAGGGATTCAAGTCAGAGGAAAGCAAACCACAAGTTTGGAACCTTTCAGGGTGACAAACGAGAAGGCACAAGAATCTCTTCGAGTGCGTCAAAATACTCATCCATGGAGGTTCAATCACGAAGAGTTGATCGAGTCTCCTATGTAAGTCCTTCCACTTTTACACAACGCAAATCTTTTCATCCTGATTCTTTCATGTCCACCCTATCTTACAATGAAAGACAAGAATTAGAGCTCATGTACCATCCGATGAAGAAAAAGAAGAGTTGCCACATGCTGTCGATGATGAAGCCCTTGACATCAAAATGAGTTTAAACCTTTAAAGAGTGGAGGACAAGAAGCAGCAAGAAAATTTTTTTCCATACCCACTGCTGTGTACAAAATGTACAAGGTAAAGCCTGTAGAGTCATTATTGATGGTAAGAGTTGCACTAATGTGGCTAGCACGATGATGGTGGAAAAGCTTGGCCTAAGAACTACCAAGCATCCACACCCTTATAAGCTTCAAGGGCTCAATGATGTGGATGAATTCAAGGTTACCAAACAAGTGATCGTTGCCTTTTCAATCAACAAATATCAAGATGAATTTTTGTGCAACGTGGTGCCTATGCATGCTTGCAATTTGCTGCTAGGAAGGCCATGGCAATTGGTTCGAAGAGCTATTCATGATGACTATACCAATAGG
>JABEZY010268748.1:0-10063 GCA_013467495.1 Gossypium gossypioides | reverse complement strand
TTGGGCCCTGTGGTAATTTGAGCCCATCACGTTCTTGAGCTTGAGTTGGGCCTTTGTGACTCGTATCAAATGGTCTCCTACACACTTACAAAGTTCATTAGCTTCCTTAGGCCTCATTCAACCCCTAATGTCAATAAAAGACTCAATTTGCACATTTTATAGAATTTTATTAAACTTACTAAAACATAATTAAACCTAATGATAATGATTGTTTTAAAGTCCCTAAAGTGCAAAAATTAGTTTAATCTACTACATCGAATTATGGCAGATCAAACTCCCCCACACTTAAGTCATTGCTTGTCCTTAGGCAACACAAACAAGAACAAGAAATAGAAAAGATGACCCTTGAGAAAATATGATACAAGTATTGACTTCAGAGCACATAACTAGGCATTTCATCTTTATGAATAATTTTGACATGATGAAAAATTGATTTACTAGTTTTGACCTCAAATATCTAAGTTCAGTGCATTACAAAGTATACAAGCATTAAGGGTCTCATATATAAGAATCCATCAACAAACCATACAATTTGTTTGATTATCCTAGCAGAATACAAATAACAGTTTATATGATTGTTTAGTATAATGTCCATTTATGCATAAGGATACCTAGATCACATGGGACTTTTCGGCTTGTAACATTCTGAAGCTTAGGGCGGGTATGGAATTCAAAAACAATAGCATCAAAAGTGGTTACAAACACAAAAATAGTTTGACACATCGTATTGATCCCTGTTCCTCCACCTAAGCAACCCTTACCCGCTCACTGCCTTATTTCTCCTTCTCTTACCTTCCTTATTCCTCCACATAGGAAATCATAACATAACATAGTAACTACTGCTAGCCTACGAGTTTCTGTGCACTAATCAACGATTCTTTCTTATTCCCGTGACTTTGTCACTTTCTTTTTCAGTACATCTCACTCACAAATGCTTTTGCTTTTCAAGTACCTTTTCTACCCATACTGATTTTCTTTTTGAAATTTTCTTTTGTTCCATACTTTAGGCTGACCTATAGTTCCTATATCACACTACTCTTTCCCATTTCACTCTATTTTTACAAAATCCGCCATGATGTATCTACTTAACCCTCAATATGTATGGCTAGACATCTATAGTCGTGCAATTCAGGACCAGAGAAAGAGGGTAAATACAAATTAATGTTTCAGAATTGGATTTTGTAATAAGGTTCATCAAAAAGTGTCCACAAGCTCAAAATAGGTACTAAGGGTAGACAAGCAGAGGTCAGCCTTTTGGCTCTGGATATGTTCCAAATAATTTCTTAGGTCATCCTTTAAATATCTCAATATGCACAAATTTAATCACCCAAACAAACTCAAATTCAACCATTTATCTTTCATACTAGCATGCTCATTCCCTTGTATTTTCTATATCATTTGGTACAGTTGATTCATTAATGCCTATTTACAGTGTAATGTATAGAACTTAGTTGTCTAATAATAAAAAAATTAAAATCACCTATTATCATGCCAAATTCATTTATAAACACAAGAAACCTATGTACATGCTCCTAACCAATCACTTTTATTTCTACAAGCTCAAGCACACAAATGACCAGAAAAATCAAAGAAAACCTTTGAAACAAAAATTTTCTATGCTACCCCCCACACTCTAGATACCACATTGTCCTCAATGTGTAGCCCAGAAAAAAATAAAAAAAAAGAAGTTGCCCAATTGATCATGGTTGTTTCGTCTGCTATTGGTGGGTGCTTCCTCTTTTGCTCGTTAATAGTTCAAATTTGTTATGTTCCCTTCATGTAGGGTTTCTGCATAGAAAATCAAAACATAAACACAAAACAAAACAACTAAAAATTTATTTATACTCCTACTCCTAAAAGCTAATTAAAATCATCCTTAGAAAAATTAATACAATTGTTCTTAAAAACATTAAAAAATTCAATTTAGCCTCTCCTGAATCCTCTAAAGGAGGTGAACGCCTCATTTTTGCAAGTGCTTTTCTTTTGCCAGATCCATATTCTTGGTAAGTGCTCCTATTCGTTGAATGTGTTTGTCAGGTTGAGCTTTGGATGATGGGCCCTCTTGTGTGGTATATTGTGGCTGAAATTCCGTTTCATACTAATCCTCTGTTCTCAGGTAATCTTGTGTATCCCTTCCATTTTCGTAGTCCTCTCCCTCATCATCCCCTTCTTTGTCATGATGGGTCGATATTGAGTCGAACATGTCAGGTGGATAATTTAGGGCTCGCAACCCATTTAGTTTTTCAAACTCCTAAAGTACTGGCTCAATTTCCAGCATCCATCGGATCTTTCCATCAAGTTTCTCCTTAACACTTCTATTTGCTCCTCTTCTCCTCTTTGATTGCTTCTTCTGTTTAAGTGATTCTGAAAATGTCTATCTTCTCTTTCCTTCTCTGGTTCCATTCGTGATTTATTTTCTTTGGACCTTAATGTATTGAATATAAAACGAATCGCCAATCACACTTTTTGTGGGCTTCATAAATTGCTCATTTTCACTCATCTGAACTCCCTCTTTTCAACATAGTGCTGTTACAAGGTGAGGAAAGAAGAGTTTGACTTTTTGCCCACTCATGTAGCATTTCATCTTATGGAAGATCCACCTTCCTACACATACCTGTTTTTGCTACAAAATACTATACAAAAGAATAGCTCTGAAGGCATTAACATTAGAAACATTCAATGTAGGTGCAATTCTAGTACTTATGAATTGCATCCACGTTTTTGCTACAGGGAACATTATAGCCTGATTAAAATTCGTTGGAAATCCAATATCTAGTCTATAATTCTAGGTACCCTTGCCCTAAGTTAAATACTTTATAACACTATCCATATATATATTTCCAAATTTATCCAAATCAGTACTATTAAGGAAATCGCTTTCATAGTATGGAGTTTTATAAAAACCACATATTGCACTGGGAGTTAAGGGGACTTCTACCCCTTGAACTGTGACATTATTCACATATACCCCAATTCCAACTTGAACAATCTGGTTCTTAAGGGAAGCATAAAATTCATGGACTATTGGAACAACTACATTTTATTTTGGGGTGATACAAAATCGCTCCTATCGATGGTACCGAACTAAAGTCCATATTTCTTTGCAGTGGACCACGGAGAGTTTGAACCTATGTTCCTATATGAGAGGTCTCTGTCGCATTTGAATATGATATGAGAATTGTGCAAGTATACACGTCAAACTAAGTAATAAAGTGATAAGTGAGTTCATCTCCACAGGGATTGGATTAGGTATTGAATTGGTCAAGTTATTATAATAGAGCGCGAGTAATGTTATGTTATGGCAAAACCGAGTTAAGTATGCAGTGATAAAATAAAGATGAGTGCAAAATGTATATTGTCTAATATTGGAAAATGCTAAGGCAAAGAAAAAGTAAAAATGTAATTGCAATTATAAGAATAATTACGTGAATAATATGCTATGAATAAATAAACAACTAAGAATGCAATGGCAAAGCTACTACGGCAAAATTAAGGGTTACTTAACCTACTACCCAGAAGAGTTCTAAAGTGGCCTGCTTCTTTCGAAAGTAGAAACCTCAAGTTATCTTGCTTGTCTCTTAGTCCTTTAATATGGTACCCTGTATTGTTTTCCTTCTGTATGAACGTTCCTCTATTTCTAAAGTCTACTACAAGTATCTATCGAGTACTAATCCATATCATTCAACCACGGCCTAACTAATCTAACCTTTTCAGAATTTAGATTAATTTAAGGGTATGATGCACAGTCGACTATGTCTAGGGATTGCTCCCATACATTATAAAGAATAAAATAATTGAATGAAATAGTAAAATAACTCAGATTTATACTATGACCATTAAAGACAGTTAAAGTTTCATCAAAGTAATCCCAACCCTATGAGATTTAACTCATAGGTTGGCAAATAAAATTCAACTCAAACAACATTTTCATCACTGTAATTCATGAAGGAACATATTACAAATAATGGAAGAATGTTGGGAAGACAGTGTTCGCTTGTCCAATCCACATTCTAGCTGAGCAGTGTCCTGAGATGGCTGGGAAGGGTTGTTTGTGTCTTTCCTCTTTTTGTCTCTATTCAGTCGCTACCTTTTAATTTGCCTAAGGATATCTCCTACAGTTCCGCGCCCTAAGGTTTCCTCATTTGCTTTTTTTAAAATTGCTTTGTTTTTCTTTTTCAGGATAATTCCAACAGCCCCAAGATTTAACTTCTCCTCTTTTCTAGGCAAGTTTATTTGGTACAAGTAGACTTGGGCTGAAACTGATATGCGCTGAATGCTGACTGGACATCTTCCCGGCATTGCCATGGTATACGAGTTGACAATCTTACCACCCTTTTGCCCTGGAAAAACTTCACTCTTTTATTTCTTGTTTCTCACCCTGCACCTGCCAATACTACAAAACACAACCCTTCCATGAGCAATTAAAAGCACCTAATATTTAAACATAGCCCAAGTTCTAATGCACCGCTAAAAGGACTAATGAAATGTCATAAAATACAACTAGATGTACTTAAGTACAGGCAATTAACTTGGTCCAAAGGCATAACATCTAACTCTTTTCAAGAGTTATCACACCCCCAAACCTTTGTTATTGCTTGTCCTCAAGCAAAATATGCACAAATGCCAACATTTTTCCAACACATCAGACCAACCCATGCTGCTAGGCTATTCGAAGAACAAGTACATCAGTTCTCAACAATCTCCCTTTTTCCTAAAACTTGTTCGAGTGTCAAAGGCATGCTTAACAAAGGCAGTGCAAAAATTTTTACGTCAACAAAAAATCTCCTAAGTACTCATGTATTTTCTCTTTTGGCCTATAGCAACCATCTTCTAATTTACTTATTCCATTTATTATCTAAACATAAGTTACTTTCTTTAGGCCTACTCAAAATATATTAATCATATTTATGCTTTTTTTCTTCGCTTTTCACATTTTTTTCTTTTCTTAAATAGTATTATATTGTTATTGTTATTATAAGGGGACTTAGCATGTCACAGCATTCTTTGACTTGACTATCACAGTGGAGCATACACTGAATTGCCAAGTACTCAATAATGTCATAATTTAAATTGAAAGTCACACATGTTGCTTACAATTTTGACTAAAAAGATGGATGGAGCATACAACTACCTCCTTAGCTAGTCAGTCATTTTTGCTACAGCGGAGTGCCCCTAATTTTATTTTTATGAAACACATTCTTTCTTAGACTCACGTTTGTAGTCAACAACGCAAAAACAATTGATATGATCTAGAGCCAAGCGTCATCTTTACGAGCTTTAGAGAACCAAGTAGGACAGATAGCTAATGCTTTAAACTCAAGAACACAAGGAACTTTGCCTAGTGATATTGAGAATGCAAGACCACGTGGGAAAGAACATTGTAAAGTAGTCACTTTTAGAAGTGGCACATACCTAGATACAGTTGACAAGAGTGTTGTTGCTGAAACAATGAATTTAGAATCTGATCAAAGAAAAACTCTTAAACATCACAAGAAGAGCACCACAAATGAGCAAATTGGACCAAGCGATGCTAAAGAAAACTCAAATAGCACTACTGAACACAATGCTCAGGAAAAATAATCACTGCAACCTGAAGTTCGCCCACCCCCACCATTTCCTGAACGATTTCAGAATCACAGATAAGACCAACAATTCATGTGATTCTTGGATGTCCTTAAGCAACTTCACATCAATATACATTTGGTGTAAGCGTTAGAGCAAATGCCCAACTACGTCAAGTTTATGAAAGACATACTTTCAAGGAAGAGACGATTTGGAGAATTTGATACAGTCGCACTCACTAAAGGGTGCACTTCTTTGTTGATAAATAAATTGCCTCCAATGTTGAAGGACCCAAGAAGCTACAAAATACCTTGCTCAATTGGTAACCAATATGTTGGGAAGGCCTTGTGCGATTTAAGAGCAAGCATGAACCTTATGCCCATGTCTATGTTTAAAAAGCTGGGAATTGGTAAAGCAAGACCTACCACTGTGACCTTGCAATTGGCAGGTCAATCATATGCACACCTAGAAGGTAAAATCGAAGATGTCCTAATAAAGGTAGATAAATTCATTTTCCCTGTTGATTTCATTGTATTAGATTGTGAAGCTGAAAAAGATGTGCCTATTATTTTGCGTAGACCTTTTCTTGGAATAGGTAGAACTATGATTGATGTTCAAAAGGGTGAGTTAACTATGAGGGTGAACGATCAACAAATCACTTTTAATGTTTTCCCATATCTGAAATATGCTGATGATATAGAAGAGTGTCATGTTGTTAATTTGTTGCTCTATTGTGGAAGAGGATTTTGAAAAAAATACCATGAAAAAGAGCATAGTGAATTGGATTCAGTTGATATTGATGATGAAGGGCCATTAGGACACCACAAGCAGTTTCTAACATCCAAACTAATTGTCGATAGACTTGGAAAGAGGTTTGACATCTTAGATTTATTTACTCAAACCTTCAGCCCTGCTAAACTGTCCATAGAAGAACTACCCACGTTAGAGTTGAAACCTCTACTTGCACAGTTAAAGTACGCTTATTTGGGGAAGGATAACACACTGCCTGTGGTTGTATCTAATGAGCTGACTTATGAGCAAGATGTTCAATTGTTAGTTGAACTTAGGAAATTCAAAAAAACATTAGGATGGACAATCGTAGATATTAAAGGAAACAACCCCACAATCTGCATGTACAAAATTTTGCTGAAAAATTGCCACGGCAGTTCTATTGAGCACCAAAGGAGGTTGAAACCCATTATGAAATAGGTGGTGAAAAAGGAGATAATTAAATGGTTGGATGTTGGCATTATCTACCCAATCTTTGATAGCTCTTGTGTGAGTCTAGTCCAATGTGTGCCAAAAAAGGGAGGTGTCACCGTGGTCCTTAACGATAATAATGAGTTTATACCTACACGAACTGTCACGGGATGTCGAGTCTGTATGGACTATCATAAGCTCATCAAAGCCATAAGGAAAGACCATTTTCCACTGCCCTTCATTGATCAAATGTTAGACTGATTAGCTGGTAAGGATTTCTACTACTTCTTAGATGGATATTCTGCGTACAATCAAATTGTAATAGCCCTAGAGAGTCAAGAAAAAGCAACATTCACATGTCCATATGGTACATTTGCCTTCAGAAGAATTCCCTTTGGTTTGTGTAATTCACCGACAACATTTCAACGGTGGATGATGTCAATATTCTTGGATATGGTTGAGAAGTTCCTCAGAGTGTTTATGGATGATTTCCCTGTATCTAGGAATTACTTCGAAGGTTGTTTACACAACTTAGAGCTGGTACTTCAACGCTATGAGGAGAATAACCTTGTTTCAAAATTGGAGAAGTGTCATTTCATGGCACGAAAAGGCATTGTCCTAGGGCATAAGGTCTCTCATAAAAGAATCAAAGTTGACAAGGCAAAAATCGAAGTAATTGAGAAGCTTCCACCTCTAACGAGTGTTACAGGAATTAGGAGCTTCTTAGGGCATGCTACATTCTATAGGAGATTTATCAAAGACTTCTCTAAGATCTCTAAGCCCTTGTTTACCTTGTTGGAACAAAATAAACCTTTCCTTTTTTATGATGTTTGCTTGTCTACTGTCGAGTAGCTAAAGAAACGACTAGTGGCTGCTCCAATAGTAGTGGCCCCAGATTGGTCCCTACCATTTGAGCTCATGTATGACTCTAGTGATTTTGCTATTGGAGCAGTGCTTGGGCAACGAACAGGTAAGATTTTTCATATTATTTACTATTCCAGCCGCACTCTAACAAAAGCACAACTAAATTACACTACCATTGAGAAGGAATTATTGGTTGTTGTGTTTGCATTTGATAAGTTTATATCATATCTAGTAGGCACTACAGTCATAGTGTATACTGATCACTTGCAATTAAATACTTAGTAGCCAAGAAAGACGAAAAGCCAAGACTGATCAAGTGGATTCTTTTGCAACAAGAATTTGATCTAGAAATTCGAGACAAAAAAGGAACAAAGAATCAAGTAGTTGACCATCTATCTAGGTTAGATTCTAGAAATGAGGATGGCAATGTCAAGCTTATTAAGAAAGACTTCCCAAACGAGCAACTATTGGCTACCACGACATTACCTTTGTATGTCGATATAGTGAACTTCTTAGTAAGTGGTCTGCTTCCAACTGATTTTAATAGCCAAACAAAAAGGAAATTCCTTCATGATGCAAGATATTATTACTGGGATGAACCCTTACTACTAAAGCAGTGTGCTGATCAGATAATTAGGAAGTGTGTCCCTAATGATGAAATATATAGCATTTTGCAACATTTCCATTCAGCCCTTTATCGAGGACACCTTGGAGTGAGAACTGCTGCAAAGTACTTCAGTCAGGATTTTATTGGCCAAGTCTATTCAAAGATGCCCATAGCTTTTATAAAGCATGTGATCAATGTCAAAGAACTGGTAATGTTTCAAGAATACATTAAATGCCATTGTAAAACATTCTAGAGGTTGAGTTGTTTGATGTATAGGGAATAGACTTTATGGGTCCATTCCCACCCTCATTTGGCAACCTATACATACTAGTGGCAATCGGTGATGAAGTTCTTGCACAAGAACATCCTCACAAGATTTGGTACGCCTCGAGCCATCATCAGTGATGAGGGGTCTCATTTTTTATCTTCGAGATTTTTTAGCTCAAAATTTTTCTATATTTATTTTCTTTAGTTTCTTTACTTTAATTTTGTTTTTACAGTTTTTCTCTTTAATGAATTAATGTTATTTTCATTTCTGGTTATATATTTTTTTATTAATGTACAGCTTTAGCAAGAATTGCAGGGAAAGAATGAAGGTGCAAGCTTGTTAGATGTAGTACTAAGGGGCGTTTTCCCCAACATTTCAAAAGAGAATTTTTCCACGGAAAATAAGGTTATTGGATATTGAAGGAAAAGAAAATGAGGATTGACAAGAAAGAACGATTCAAGGAAAAGATTTTGGAGAGTTGGGCCCATTCTGTTAATTAGGTAGCCCATGAAGAAAATGCCAAACGTGTTGCTTTAGGGCTAGGTCATTTTAGGGTTCCCTCCAAAACATTTTTATTTTCCTCTTTCATTCCAAAAAACTTATCTGCAAGCTTTTCTGAACCGTCAACACCAATACCCCCATTTACTTCTCTTCAACGATTTAGTACCAAAGGGCTTTTGCCCCAACATTTCGAAAAATAATTTTTCCATGGAAAATAGGGTTATTGGATATTGAAGCAAGAGAAAATGAGGATTGACAAGAAAGAACGGTTCAAGGAAAATATTTTGGACAGTTGGGCCCATTTTGTTAATTAGGTAGCCCATGAAGTAAATGCCAAACGTGTTGCTTTAGGGCTAGGTCATTTTAGGGTTCCTTCCAAAACATTTTTATTTTTCCTCTTTCAATCCATAAAACTTATCTGCAAGCTTTTCTGAATTGTCAACACCAATACCCCCATTTACTTCTCTTCAACTATTTAGTACCAAGGGGCGTTTGCCCCAACATTTCAAAAAAAAAAATTTCCACAGAAAACAAGGTTATTGGATATTGAAGCAAGAGAAAATGAGGATTGACAAGAAAGAACGGTTCAAGGAAAAGATTTTGGACAGTTGGGCCCATTCTGCTAATTAGGTAGCCCATAAAGAAATGCCAAACGTGTTGCTTTAGGGCTAAGTCATTTTACGGTTCTTTCCAAAACATTTTTATTTTTCCTCTTTCATTCCACAAAACTTATCTACAAGCTTTTTTGAACCGTCAACACCAATACCCCCCATTTACTTCTCTTCAACTTCTCACGCCTCTTTAATTTTCCACAATTCCTTCACGTTTTCCAATTTCTTTTTCCTTTTTATTTTTCCTCTTTCATTCCACAAAACTTACTCTGCAAGCTTTTTTGACCAGTCAACACCAATACCCCCATTTACTTCTCTTCAACTGCCCACGCCTCTTTTATTTTCCACAATTCCTTCATGTTTACTATTTATTTTTCCTAAACCTCCCTGGCCTCTCCTCTTACACTTTCAACTTCCTTTAACTTATCTTGAGTAGTGTTATTTTCCTGT
>JABEZY010268744.1:0-12542 GCA_013467495.1 Gossypium gossypioides | reverse complement strand
TAGCACATCGATAGTATGGCATTCTTCTTTGTCCTTGCATTGAATAGATTGAAAAACACTGAAGGTGACTTGCACGTCATTAAGTCACATGGTTAGTTCACCTTTGTAAACATCAATAAGAGTTCGGCTGGTGGCTAAAAGTGGTCCTCTCAAGAATATAAGAACCTCTTTGTTTGGCTCACAGTCAAGTTTGATAAAATTAGTCGAAAAAATGAATTTATCCATACGACCTAAGACATCTTTGATTTTCCCTTCAAGTTGAGCCAAGGAATAGTTGGCTAGTTGTAATGTCACTGCAGTAGATTTCATGTGACCAATTCCTAACTTTCTGAAAGTAGATAATGGCATTAGGTTAATGCTAGCTCCCAAGTAGATAAAGCCTTGCCCAAATAATGATTGCCATTTGAACATGGGATGGTAAAGCTCCCAGGATCTTTCAATTTAGGGGGCAACTTGTTTGTCAATATAACACTACAGCCTTCTGTGACTGCAATAGTTTCAATATCAGTGAGCTTCTTCTTCTTGGACAAGAGGTCTTTCATAAATTTTCCATAACTTGGAATTTGTACCAGAACATCTACTCAAGGAATGGTGATCTACAGTTGCTTCAGTGTGTCTAGGAACTCTTGATACTGCTTGTCATGCTCATTTCTCCTAAATCATTGTGGGAAAGGTAAAGGTAGAGATACATCTACTTGCGCTGACACCTTTGATTGCATCGACAACTTCGAAAGTCGGACATTCGGCATATGAATGAAAATTTGTGGAACTTCTTTGTCTGATGCATTGACAAACTCTTTAAATTCAACCTTCTCACCAGTGATCACTCCATCCATATCTTGAGGTGCTACAGTAGAGTCTATAAGCAGTTCACGAGTTTGTTTACCACTCCTAAGGGTGATAGCCTTACAATGTTCTTTCCCTCTCGAACTGGGATTTTCGTGTCGCTAGGTAATGAGCCTAGTGGTCGAGTATTCAGATTCAAAGTAAGTTGTCCTAATTGTGCCTCCAATGCTTGAATGAAAGATGAATTCCCTTGTACAATAGCTTCTGTGCGAGTAATATGCTCTCGCATTAACGCCTCAAGAGTTGCTAATGGGTCAAAAGTAGAAGCTTGAGTGTACTGTCGCTGATGATATCCTTGAACATGCTGATTCGGTATTAAAGAGTGTTGTAGCTGCATCGAATTTTGGTGTGGATGTGTCTGGCCTTATTGTGGATGCATCTGAGTATGTTGATTGTAGTTCCGCTGTTGTTGATTGTAATTCCCTTGTCTTGGATTATAATTGCCCAGAGTAGAAGTATTCCTATATCTGAATGTCGTTCATTTTGTCTAGCATTCTAAGTTCCCCAAAATGGTTGGTTGTGTGCAGAGTTGTTGTAAGAGTTACCATAAGAATTGTTACGAATGTTACTAATGTAACAGGTTGTAGACAATCTTCATAGCTATGGTTGTCACTACAAATCTTACAACAAAAAGGAGGAACATCAACTTGCTAAGCAACTAGTATAGGTGCAACGCCACTGGTCCCTTGCATATTTTTAATAATGTTTGTGAGAGAAGAAACTTGAGCACTTAGTGCGGTTATTGCATCCAATTCAATAACTCCTGGAGTAGTTTTTGCTTGTGCAGCTCTGGAGATAGGGTATTGATAATAATTCTGAGCAATTCTCTCAAGAATTCTCACACCATCATTATAAGTACAATCCAGTAGAGATCCCTTGGCTGTTGCGTCGACAAGATTCCTTATATGTGAATTCAGCCCATTATAAAAAATCTCAATTTGTGTTTCTTGTTGATTACCTTGTATGGGACAATGTCGAAGTAAAGATTTATAACGTTCCCATATGGTGTGAAGATTTTCATCATCCAGCTGATGATAAGGAGTAATATCACTTCGAAGAAGAGCATTCATTATTGGCGGGTTAAATCGTAAAACAAACTGTGTTGCTAGTGCATCCTAAGAAGTAATTGATCTGGCAGGTAGCCCAAAAAACCAAGTACGGGCTCTTCCCTATAAGGAATAAGGAAATAATTGCATCATCAGGAACCCCTTATTGACTAAAGGACGCAAATCAATAAAAAGGATTTAAGACGTTCTCTCGAATCTTCATGTGGTAGTCTAGCATATTGTCCATCAGAATTTAGCATTTGAAACATTACTGGCTTGAGTTCAAAATTCCCAGCTTGGATTGCTGGCTTAACAACTCCAGGTTGTAAATCATTCAAGACTGGTACTACAAAATCTCGTATAGTCCTATTTTATATGTGAGCATCTTGCGGCAACAATGGGTTATTAACATTTTGTTGTTGCATTAGGGGTATGGTTGCATTGTTCACTAGTAAAGCCATATTTCTTTGTTTTCGAAGTCTACTCCAAACAGTCCTTTCAATTTTTGGATCAAAATCAGCAAGAAAATCTGACTTACTTCGAGTCATAAAACACCTAAAATGAAGTTGAAGAAATAGTAACAAAGAAAAACCAGTTAGTGAATACTAAATATTATATAAGGAAAATAAAGTGCAAAAACACACCAAAATAAAAACAAACATCAAACAAACGTCATCCCCAACAATGGCGCCAAAAACTTGATCGGTTGTTTAACAGCACAGCAATAATGTCCAAGCGTACACTATCGATGCAAGTATAGTAGTCAGATGTGAGTCTATCGGATATCGATCCCACATGGATGGTTCTCTTTTGTCTATTAATTTCGGTGCAATAACTAGATAGAAAAAAGATAATTTGTGAGGATAGTTGTCAGTGCAACAACTTGAAAACAATAAAATAAAATATGATAATGATAAACTGGGATCCCCAACTTGAATCTTTAACAGAATACGAAGTGCTTACAAGGTATAAAAGGATAGGTGATTATCGAGGCAATAAATTTCAATGTATATCTTTCCAAGCATCACTCCTCTATTTAATCTGAGACTTAAACATGCACATTAAGCCCACCTTCCGATGATGGCAACATGACACTATTAAGAACAACTGGACTAAATTCCTCTAATCCTCACTCAACTTCCGTTGTAATGCTTGTTGGTTAGAACTGTCACTGCACTTTCCAGTGTCAGTAACTGTAATAACACTTCCGTGTTAAGAAACATTCAAACCCCAAGATTAAACGATAAAAGCAAGATTGAATAAGATAAAATTTAGCCAAGACTTCATGTGTACTTCCACACAAACAAAAAACAGAGAGTAATCACTAGCATTTAGAAAGAAATAAGAAAGAATCGAGTGGAGAATACTATTCCTAAACAACTCAACTAAATCTCTCTATTCTCTCTTGTCTCGCATTTAGGTCTCCTTGTCAGAAGCTAATCTACATCAATTTTCACGTTGGCTCACCCGTGAGAGGCTTAAGCTGCCATAGCCACAAGCTTCAAGGTAGGATGAAGAAGATGATGGTCAAGAAAAAAGCTCTCTTTTTGTTCTTCTCACGTCAACTTTATGTCCTCCTCCAACAGTACAAGTGTCATTTCCTCATAATTATCTTGCCCTTGTACATAGAGGTTGGTTATACCAGACTGGATAGCTCACACATTTTTAGTTCTTATCTAGATAGCTGTCAGGTGCAGGGAGAACTCTTAAAGCAATTTGGAATTAACTCATGTAGCGACATTAATGCAAAAAGATAGCAAAATTAAGGATAAAACAAGCTAGGATCCACTGAGTTATAAAATGCAATTTACTAAACTGAAAATGCTAAAATATATGCTAAGAATAACTAAATGGGAATAATTTAACCAAAAAGTATGGAGGAAAACCTATGTCCTTTCTAGTGCTACCAGGTAACTTTTATAAATTTTAACAATTTTGCGAAACTCTAAGCTAGCTAAATCAAGCTCCTGGGATTCCAGAAACATAAAAATTACCAGAAAATGACTAGATTGAACTAACCAATTTATATTTAGAATTTTGAGAACCCTAGGAAAAAGCTTCACCCTTTTCCTTTGATGGAAATTCGGGGCACAGATGGAAGAGGAGAAATGTTTTCTCTTTCCTTAGACCATGCTTAATTATCATTTCTTTCTTTCTTTCTTTCTTTAATTAAAATTTTATAAAATTTTCCTTTATAAACAACTAAGCTATAGTCCATTTAGTTTCTAAATGGTATACTTACCACCTTAATCCTTAGGCTATAATCTAATTTAGAAATTCTATAGTAATTAAAATTTTACCACTTTTACAATTTGGTCCATGAACCTTAATTAATCACTAATTCGACAAAACTTCCGATTCAAAATTCAATTCACCTCTAACATAACTCCAAAATTAATTACTAATGATATTCATGATCTAAGTTTATGGAAGCAAGGCCCCGAAATCACACTATTCGACACCACTGACTTTCAGGTCGTAACAACCTACGAGAGGTAGGTTTTGCATCTAACTTTGAGAGGAATTAAGTGATGCAAATTGGGAAGTTAAATAGAGTAAATGCTATGAGCGAGGTACATCTTAAACATTTATCTATTATTTTACCTTATGACTTACCATTGGCTTAACAAAGACGCAATGTCCTTTTCAGAGTTATGAAACGAGTAAGCTGAAGGCCTTACAGACTAGAGTTAACGACAATACTCAAGGTTAACCCAATGTTCCACATGGGTGTACCAATTCTTATTTGTGAGGATCAAGGGGATCCTAATCAATACAAGTCATAATAGGGGCATGCAAGAGTGGTGGCCTCTTACAATCAAGATCTGCAAAGGGGAAATACATTTTGAGCGAGGCAGTGACAGAGACATAAGCCAACGAATGTGTTTTGAGGGAATGTGTAATCCCTCTCACCCATCTTGATGGTCAGCATGAATGAGAGACGCTATCGAGACTTTTTTTGAGTGAAACCAATACTTTATTTAAGAAAATAAATGATAATTTTTTTATAAAGTTATATAAAATGGATAAACTAAGTTTTTTGGGTTTTAAAATCTTATTAAAATCATTTTAAAAAATTTGTGGGTGTCTAAAAGTGTCTAGGACCAAATTCGGGAATTGGAAGTCCCTTTTTTGCACTGAACAATGTAGTGGCCCAAAAAGGTATAAGGGTGTGGTAGCTAGGGGCTTCAAGTACTGATAACCTAGTCCCTGTAGGCATTTTTTTATTAGGGAGTGGTACCTTTTGGGCCAGGTACAGGTACCCCTACTCTTAGGTCAAAAATTACCCTAAAACTCTCTTTTTTTAAGCCCCAAACTTCTCCATATCAAAAACCTAGCTTTAGTAACTTAAAAACCACATTTTAATGGCCGAATTTTTTTTTGAAATAGTTCCAAACTATAATTTTACAAAACATGTTCAAAAGAAATCAAAAGACCAATATTCTTTTTTCATGAAACATGGTCAAAATGTGGCGCTTACTTTTTCTGTTAAGCACTATGGTTCTCACTGTTACGTGAATGCACTACGGTGCTTACTGCTACACAAATGCACCTCGGTGCACCTTTGTATTTGTTCTGTATATCCTAAGTGATCATTTTAGTCTACATTGGGCTATGATTTGAAATATGAATTGAGATACCGATAAAATTTCAAGGTAAGTTCTGCAATATTTCAATTTTTGAATATTATGGATATGGTTTAAGAATATCTTAGTTTTTATTAAATAAATTATTTAAATTCTTGTTGTACTTATTGAGCCTACACTGGCTTAACGAGTTTTTTTTCAACATGTAGGTAGAAATTAATCGAACAAGCTAGGAAAAAGACCGTGAGCTACTCATTTCATCACATCGCCAACTTTGGAGAAGAGTATGATACTAAATTTTGGTATAGTTTGGTATGTACATAGGTATTTTGGATAGGATATGGTTATAAAGGACTGATATACAAACTTTGTAAACTTGATCTAATTTGTGAATCCAAATCCATAATATGTTTGTGTTACGTTTGAATTGTTGATGTTATAATTGATTTATATGCTTGCAATTGTATATTTGTAACACCCATACCCAATCCGGTCACCAGACCCGAGTTAGGAGATGTTACAAACAAACCAAAATAAACTTGTTCAATTTAGTCATAAACTGTTCATAAATATAAACGTCAACCAATAAGAATGAGCATAGAACTATATCGAGCTTTGGACTATTATAAAATTTAATTCGTGTTTGAATAAATGAACTAATTATAAAACTTTTAAAATTTGGTCCAGTATCAATACCAAGTAAAAAAGTATCGATATTTTATAACAAGTATCGATACGAAAATATTTATCGATACCATTTTAGCACTCTGCCAAATCAAGGTATCATATTATTTCCATTGTATCAATACAAATTAGAAAAATATCGATACTAAGTAAAATTATTGATACCAAATTTTAATTCTGTATATTTTAAAACTGATCATATGGTTTGGTATCGATAATTTAGTCCATTTTATCGATACTTTCATCAAAATGGTCAAAAATATCAAGTTGAAAAGATAACTTCATATCAATCTCAAAACCTAGCTTAAATATGCATAAAAATAGACATGTATATAAAACACATTCAATCCAACCTATATGTCTAACCAATATGCCCTCATTGGCACCACAATTCAAACCTATACAACATCCATTCAACCAAAAAAATATACCAAAAGTTAAATTCAATCAATCATCACCCAATTTTAAATACGAAGTGCCAAAGTTCAACCATATAAACCAAATCATCAACTGCCCAAATATCCCATCCTAAGTTCATACCTTACCATAACTAAATTGACCATTTCTTCAAAGCACAAAACATCTCAAGATGCCTATTAACATAAACATACCTAAACAACCATTTAAATTGCATTAGGTACAAAATCATCCATTTACCATCACATGCCTCAACCAAACATAATACCAAATGTGATTTACATCAATACATTCACTTTATTCTTCAAAAGACATGACATATAACCATAATACTTATAAGATACATAATCAAAACCCTATTTACATGCCACTTATAACCAGGCCACAATAAACATATAGCTATTGAATGAGTTGCCACATAGTGTAATCTCCAACGATGCTCCAACCTATAATGAAAGTCTAACGATCAGCCAAAAAGAAAACCAAATAAATTAAGCTTATGTCAAGCTTAGTAAGTTTGTAAAATCAAACATATCATACCTGTCAATTTAAATATAAATCGTAGATAATAATTAAACTAACAATTCCTTTATCGTATTTAACCATTCCAACTATCTGAAGTAATTAAACCTGGACGATTCATATCATCAAAACACAACATGTCAAATAATCATGTACCAAGATATAATTCATCGTATCATCTTGTTCCTTCTTCATCTTAATAGCTAAATGTTTTGCACGGAGAACAATAGTAAATCAACTTCGGATACATGAGAGGGTCATGCTTATACGAGCTAACATAAGGACATTAACCGATACACGATGCTACTCACACAAGCTTTAGAGAATCCGCAACACATGTAGGACTTCAAGCCATTGGTACGGTATCCATCACCAGTACATAGTACTTGCTAAATATAACACCGGCACAGAGTGCCTACTAAAAGAATATTGGTACAAAGTACCTGCTACTGAAATCACCAGCAACTAATTCATGCTAAATATAAAATGGCACAAAGTGCCTGCTACGCCCTAATGACATGTCATTTGCCTCCTATCTATTCACTAAGTTCACACAGGCTACATCTGCTTTTCCGAGACCATTTCATGCTCAAATTTTATCTTTCCATTTCATGAACAAACAATAGACAAAATCATTATCCAATTTCACAAATCAATCACATACTAAGTTAAAACATCAATAACATAATCAATGTGATACGAACTTACCAAAACACGATAGCTAACGACACGTGACGACCATGACTCGACGACTTTTCCTTTCCCACGTTTGGTGATCAACTGATCTATTTCTTGATCTAAATATAATATTTTAATTCAATTAAGCAATTTAAAAATATTAAAACACTTAAATTCATGCAATTAACCCTTTAATGACATTTTACACATTTACCCTAAACTTTCACTTTTTATTCAATTTAGTCTCTAAAATTGAAAATTTCACAATTATCACAAATTAACCCAAAAGCCCTTGTGCTGAATTCTATAAGGTCCTTAAACAGCCCACATTTACCACTTTACCACAAGAATTTCATGTTATTATACAATTTTAACAACTTAGTCCCTAAACTTTAAAATTAACAACTTAGTCCCTAAACTTTAAAATTAACTAAAATCATTTTACAAAATAGTCTTGTTTAGCTATCAAGCTTAATCATCTATCATCAAAATTCAAGATTAAGCTACAACGATCTCAAAAACATAAAAATCACTAAAAACGAACTCAAAATACATACCATGCAAGAAACTTAAAACTTGGTCGAATGCTTGTCTACCCAAGAATGGAGTTTTAGTTTTCCAAAGACAAAAGAGAAAGATGATGACTTTGTTCATCTTTTGTTTAAATTATTTATTAACTTAATTACCATTTTAACCTTTTAATTTAACTAAAATTTCATAAATTAACACCTTTAAACCGTCCACTATAATAGAAAAGGTATATTTACCTTTAAAAGTCAATCATTCCATAGCCATTCAGTACAATTAAACTAATAGCGATTGACCTTTGCAGCTTTTATGATTTAGTCCTTTTTACATAATTATCTAAATGTTAAATTTTCTAACCAAATTTTAATACGACACTATAATAAACCTACAAATATTAAATAAATAAAAATTAACACCTTTAAACCATCCACTATAATAGACAAGGTATATTTACCTTTAAAAGTCAATCGTTCCATAGCCATTCAGTATAATTAAACTAATAGCGGTTGACTTTTGCAGCTTTTACGATTTAGTCCTTTTTACTTAATTAACTATCTAAATGTTAAAACTTTCTAACCAAATTTTAATACGACACTATAATAACAGTAAATATTAAATAAATAAAAATTACTGACTCACTAGTCAGAATTGTGGTCCCAAAACCACCATTTTTGACACCACTAAAAAACGGGTTGTTCCAAGATTGGTTTGAATATGTTGAAGAAATTTGTGTGCAGAGACTTAAATGTAAGAAACCTGGAAGTTATCAACTACCCTGCATCCCAAATGATAGAAACCTAATTTGGTATCGATACCATAGTCAAAGTACCAATACTTAGTGGCAAGTATCAATACTTCAACCTTGGTATCGATACTAACAAATTTGATTTGATTTTCTGAAACTTTGAAGCTCAAAAAATTATCGATACTTGACAGGGGTATCGATACCTACAACCATGGTACCAATACTTCATGCTTAGTATTGATACTTGGCCTCTGTTTTTATAAGTAAGTTATTTTAATTACATGAATGATTGAAAGATTCATCCAGGTTCATTCCATACTGTAGCACCAATACAGTTATGATTGTTAATTCAAAATAATCAATATATAGTATTTTGTTTATTGTTAGGACATTGATCTGGTGTCACTTGTTGTAGTTATTTTAGATTGTTTCTACACTTAACAAGCTTGTTTTCTTGGCATTTTATATTTAGTTATTGCATTTCCAATATTAGTAGGTTAGGAACTAAAAGTTAATAAAATAAGTATTTTTATGCATTTTCTGCCATTTCGGTGACTCGTAAGGCCGGCTCAGGCCTCAAGAAGTTCTAATAGGTTAATTAAGTGTGCAAAAAGTCATTTCAGGTGCAAAACTTCAAGGGACGAAGGACATGGCATGAAACAAGCATCCCATGGTGTGATACGATGCCAAGAAACATCCCAAGTGGAAGTAACGCGCGATGTCCCGACATGAGGTCCTTTCACATCCTAATGAGGCGCCATCCCGATGAGTTTTTCTTTGGAAAACACTTTTTGGAAATTTCCTTATTTGGAACTTAGCTTTATTAGAATATTTTATTTATTAAAATCGCAATGTGTATCTAGGTTAAGTGGTCACCAAGCAACTTGTAGCTTATATATAACGCCATAAGGTCATCGAAATTGTAGGCAGACTTAGACAATTTTTCTGTTCAATTTTAGTTTTCCTTTAGTCAAAACTTTTCTATTCCGATGTGAAGACAATCACGAGCGCAGATTGCTCCAGCACCAAGCTTCAATAATATTAATGAGCATTCTCCTATCTCTTCTCTTCTCTTCTTTTATTTTTCTTTCGTTAATTCGGTCGATTAATCGTTGTATAGATATTAGAATAGATTACTGTGCTTATTTCATATCCCGCATGATTCAATTAATAAATTAATTTATTTTTTAGGTGATTATTTATCTGAAATTTGTTGTGTATTCAAGACTCCTTAATATATTAATGAGTGACGCCCCTGATAGAATATCGAGACAGGTGAGACTAAAATGGTATCCTGTCATGTATAACTTGTGCCAAGCGGAGAGACCGAAAGGGTATCTGTATGCCTAAGAAGAGACCTGAAGGGTGACTTAGATGGTAATCCTTAGTGAAGATGAAACGAGAGGGTAGCCTTAGCTAAGGGTGATAAATAACTCAATCTAGGATATTCATTATTTAATTAGATAATTAGGGATTTAATCGATCATAGGCTAGAGGCTCGCATTGTTGGCACTAGGAATAGGAAAGTCCATTAGGTTAATATAGGTTGGTAAATTTAATTAGTTTAATTAAAATATTAATTTGGATTCGCACTACTAATTCTTGACTCGACTAAATTAGTAATTATTTTCTGTAATTAATTTAATAATGATTTCTCCAATTTGCTATCCCTTGGGTACGATCCTTGGAATACTTACCAGTGTTTCATTGTAAACTTTACTATATTACAATTTGACCCGTACGCTTGATGACACCACCAACTTAATTTCTTATATTTTTTGTGTAATATTTAACTATAAATGATAACACATTTATAGGTGGTTAGACATAATAGTCTTTTACTCTGACAATCAATGTGGAATTCTTATACCTAATTTGATAGCCGAGTCGGTTATAGAGGTGTTACAGTAACTCCTAATAGTAAACCTACAAATGATTAGCAACATAGGGTGCTTCATCGTAGTGGAAGGGTCTCTCATAGGCCTAACTTCTTCCAAATCTGGCAAAATTGTTTCTAATACCGAGTCTGTCGATTAGGAAGATGATGATCCTCTCACGTGTGATGAAGTGATGCAAAGTGTTGATTCTAAGCTCTGGGAAATAGCTATGAAAGCTGAGATGGATTTTATTGATTCCAACTCAGTGTGGGAACTTGTACACTTACTAAAAGGGATAAAAACCCATAGGGTGTAAGTGGATATAGAAGAGGATAAGAAATGTGGATGGAAAAGTGGAATTTGTTGAGAAATGTGTCATTGTAGTAAACATGTAATTATTTTCTATGTATTTGAACGATGAATAAATAAATTTCACATTTCACTGTTATGTCTTGTATTTATGTCTTTCATATTTTGTATGCCTAGCGAAATCGTGACAAGAAATAATTAGCTCATTGATTGTCAAAGTTCAAACTGATGACAAGTGGCATTGTAAGAACGTTTACATTGCAAGAAAGATAACTTACTTTAGTACATAATCTAAACAAGTCTGTAATCTTGTAAAAGAATCAAAGTGAGCATTTGATTCAAATAATGAGAAGAATTATTATGTTGTCTACAATTCCAATTAAGGAGATGGCTAGTCTTGGCTATTGGAGCAGTTGACTCCACGAGAAGAGACATAGATGTATTCATTGGCAAAATGATACATTAGACTGGACTCAAGATGAATTAATTCTGAATTTGTTTTTGAATTAATTTACTTGTGACATTCATGGTGTGATTTACCAAAATATTAACTTAGTCACTAACCATGCGTATGTAACTCATGTGCTTTGATACAAGTGGAGGCTTATGCTCTAAAGATGGTCAACTTGATAGCCGGTATGTTGGATACATGACTTGTGTATGGCATGGTTTTACTAGCACCGGTGGAATTCATAACTCAATTAAAGAGTTAACTATATCCTTTCACTGGCATTGTGTGGATTGATAAATATGAAACGTGGTCACAGGTTGTTTGTTCTCGAACGAGCAATTTGTCGCAGTCATTTGTTGGCAGTGACTATATTAATCATTAAAAAGACATAATGGTGACAATGAGATAAAATAGGATTGTATTGAGTGAACTTCTTTAACTCAAAGGAATCAAGGATATCATATGAGGGTAACACACACATGAAGAGATCATTGGACAAAGCAGTTGAATACATTGTTTTCGTAAAGAGTATACAATAAGGAGTTTTGAATCATGGTACTTCTCGTGGACTGACACCATGGTTCAGTAATTGCGAATTATTAGAACGATGCTTTTGGAAATAATTGCAATTACTAGAACCTAATTCCAAATGTGTGATTGATCGCTCCACTAGCTCAACAAAAGCTCAATCGGCCTACTTTTGAATTAGAAGAAAATTCTACAACTTTGGAAATAATTTAATTGAGTCGATTTATTCAATGTGAAATTAAATTGGGCAGTTGCAAGAATTGTTCAACTAGAGAATTTGATTAAAGAATTTTCTTGAAAAATTAATTTAGAAAATCTAAGTGA
>JABEZY010268733.1:0-10184 GCA_013467495.1 Gossypium gossypioides | reverse complement strand
TAATTGATTTGACCCATACTCATACATATGAGGTTAGTGACTTTCTTGTATTTTGATTTGTATGTCTTACTAAGGAATTATCTTCCTCTAGTAAGGTGTCGACACTGCCGAGAGAAAAAGAAAGGAGTTTGATGCCGAGATTGAGAGCGCAGAGTAAAAAAATACAAATTATCTTCCTCTCGGCTCCTTATGTAAAAGACCTCTCAGTAAATATTTTTGCATAAATTATGTTCTTTCTGTATTTGACTTATTATTTTTTCTTTTTCCTAATATGTTGTTGCTTAATATATTATTTCAATATTCAGATTTTTTTGATTAAATTATGATCAACAAAAAGATCAACTCTCTTTTCAAAAAAAGGGTGTCAAAAAGCAATAATGATCAATCGGTTCCTCAACCTTCTGTTATTAGTGGAGAAAAATCAAATATTGGATCTTCCCAAGCTCCTGAATGCGATATCAAGTCTTCCCAAGCTCCAGAACGAGATATCAGGTCTTCTCAATCCCAAGATCCTGAATGAGATATCGAGTCTTCCAAAGCTCTTAAACGAGATATCGACTTCTCAAGTTCCTGAACGTCCTCGTAAGGTGTCGAGAGTCAAAACAGAGGAGTTTGATGCTTCTTTTTTAGAGTGTGACCTGAGACTTTGAAAATATATTTGGGATTACATTCCAAATCAACAGGACAAGGTTCGTCGAGCTTACATTAAGTTTGGGCCATATCAACCGATTCCTGCAAGTGAGGCTCGAACATCTCCTCAGTATATTGGCAACAATGGACACCAATTTCTCCCATCTTGGTACAAGTTATTCAAAGTTTTGCATTATAGTAGTTGAAGCTCGTGATGAGTCAAAGAAAGAACAAATGGCAATTGTATTGCGGCTTGTTGATAAAGAAGGTTTTATACGTGAATGATTCTTTGATTTGGTTCATGTGAAAGACACCACATGTTAGCTTTTGGAGAAGGCAATTTATGAAGTTCTTTGATGTCATTACCTTAATGTGAATGATATTCGTGGTAAAGGATATGATGGTGCAAGTAATATGCGTGGCGAATGGAACGAATTGCAAGCGTTATTTGCTAAAAAGTGTCGATTTGCATACTATGTTCACTGCATTGCTCATTGTAACACCCCAAACTCAGCCTAGACGTTATGGTCGTATCCGGAGATGTCACAATAAAGGGTTTTTGAAGACTGAGTCGTTCGATAAATCATTCAAACGTTATCGAAAGCGTTATTTAATTAATTTATTTGCCAAAACATAAATTACAGCGGAATTCATAAAAACATTATATTTGGGAATCCCGTTCGTATTTTCAGAAAACCTTTATTTTAGTAAAAATCATGTTTTTAGCTAATCGTCTTAAATAAAGTGTTAAATTGAAAACCCAAATCCAAAAATAAAATCAACAGTCTGGAGATTTCATTAATTACAAAACTCCCAGAAATAATTCTTAATTAAATAAAAACCAAAATCTTAAACAATTATGAACTCATGGTCACCGTGAGGCTCCGTCACACCGATCTGCCTAAGCCCGTGGATTACCTGAACAGAACCGACAAACAGATATGAGTTTTTGTAAACTCAGTGTGTAACCCAACAAAATTAGACATGCTATTCATACATATATCACATACAATGTCAGATTCAGATTCAAATTCGAACTTAAGTCCTTTACAGATACAGATAACAAAATCAAATATGCAGAACAGATATACAGAATCCTACCCCCATCCTCTACAAACCAACTTCGACCATCTCATCCTCAGTTTCCCACGTGGCTTCCTCAGTGCTATGATTCTGTCACAAAACCTTAACCAACGGAATGGACTTCCTCCTCAGAACCTTAATATCACAATCCAAAATCTAAAACGGCTCATCCTCAAAAGTCAAATTCGGTCTAACCTCGATCTCCTTAACAGAGACAACGTGAGATGGGTCAGACCGATACCGCCTTAACATCGAGACCTGAAACACATCATGGATACGGTCTAACTCTGGAGGTAGTTCCAACTGATAGGCAACCGGTCCCATACACTTCAGAATTCGATACGACTCAATGAACCTAGGGCTCAACTTGCCCTTACGACTGAATTTCAGAACTTTCTTCCACGAAGAAACCTTTAGAAATACAAAGTTACCCACAAAGTACTTGATATCTCTTATCGTCAAATCTGCATAAGACTTCTGTCTATCAGAAGCCACCTTCAAACGATCCCTAATTAGTCTAACTTTACCTTAAGTCTCGGAAACCAACTCAGGACCCAAAACCTAACGCTCACACAACTCAGTCCAACATAGCGGAGTACGACACTTACAACAATACAAAGCCTCGTAAGGTGTTATTTGGATGCTAGACTGGAAACTGTTATTGTAGGTGAACTTAACTAGCGGTAGAAAATCCTCTCAACTACCTCAAAAATCTATCACACAACTCTGAAGCACATCTTCTAGTATCTAAATCACCCTCTCAGATTGACCATCGGTCTAAGGATGGAACACAGTACTGAAGTCCAATCCCAAACCCAGAGACTCATAAAATTTCTTCCAAAATCGAGAAGTGAAGCGAGGATCTCTATCAAAAATTATCGAAATAGAAACCCCATACAGTCTTACAATCTCGGAGATATAAAGCTTCACTAACTTTTGCAGAGAGTAATTCGTCCGAACCGGAATAAAATGAGCGGACTTGGTCAATCGATCCGCGATGACCCAAACAGAATCCTTCTTAGTGGGTGTCAAGGGCAACCCACTAACGAAGTCCATCGTCACTCTTTCCTACTTCCATAAAGGAATCTTAACGGGTTGCAGCAAACCCGAAGGCAACTGGTGTTCAGCCTTAACTTGCTGGTATGCCAGACAACGAGCAACAAAATCTGTAACCTCACACTTTCAACCCGACTATCAGTATAGCTCACGGAGATCTCGATACATCTTATTACCGTCGGGATACATAGCATAAGGGTTACTTTGCACCTCCCTTTGAATCGACTGCCTCAGATCATAATCATTCGACAAACAAATTCAACTTCGAAAACACAAAACTCCATCCTTATTCAGTCCAAAATCAGAAGTACTACCACTCTCAATCTGACGAAACCACAAACCCATAGACTCATCCTCTAACTACTTATCTCGAATCTGATCAATCCAAGTCGGCTTAACTTACAACTCGGCTAACAAACCTCTATCATCAAACAGACTAAGATGAACGAGTATCACTTTCAAATCAGTTATCGCTCTATGACTGAGAGCATCGACCACCACATTAGCCTTACTAGGATAATACGCTATCGTGCAGTCATAATCTTTGAGCAGCTCAATCCAGCAACGCTGCCTAAGATCCAACTCCTTCTGAGTAAGGAGATACTTGAGGCTCTTATGATTAGTGTAGATGATACACCTCTCACCATACAAATAATGCCTCCAGATTTTTAACGCAAAAACCACAACAGCCAACTCGAGATCATGCGTCAGGTAATTCCATTGATGTGTCTTGAGCTATCGGGATGCATAAGCCACAACCTTACCATCTTGCATCAGTACACATCCCAAACCAATGTGCGACGCATCACTGTACACCACAAACTATTTACCAGATTCAGGCTATATCAGAACAGGAGCTTGAGTCAGAACAGACTTGAGCTTCTCGAAGCTCGATTGTTGCGCCTTAGTCTAAACAAAAGGAACACCCTTGCACAGAAGCTTAGTTAAGGGAGCTGCAATCAGAGAAAACCCATCGATAAACCACCAATAATATCCCGCAATACTTAGAAAATTGCGGATCTCAAATACGTTCTTAGGTTGTTTCAAATCCAGCATAACCTCAATCTTTCTAGGATTAACTCGAATCCCCTCAGCAGAAACCACGTGACCCAGAAAAGTTACCTCTTGCAACCAAAACTCACATTTGCTCAACTTAGCGTAGAGTTGTTTCTCTCGGAGTATCTGAAGCACCACTCTAAGATGCTCATCATGCTCATCCTCAGTCTTAGAGTACACCAGAATATCGTTGATAAATACTACGATGAACTGATTCAAATATGATTGAAACACTCGGTTCATCAAATCCATGAATACCGCTGGAGCATTCGTCAAACCAAAAGGCATAACTAGGAACTCGTAGTGCCCATAACGAGTCCTAAAAGCCGTCTTATGAACATCCACCTCCTTAACTCTAAGCTGATGATAACCAGAACGAAGATCAATTTTCGAGAACTCTAAAACCCCTTAGAACTGATCAAACAAATCGTTGATCATCGAAAGTGGATACTTATTCTTCACAGTCAGTTTATTCAACTATCGGTAATTGATGCACATCCTCATGGTGCCATCCTTTTTTTTTAAAACAGAACTGGTGCCCCCCACAGAGACATACTAGGGCGGATGAAACCATGATCCAGAAGCTCTTGAAGTTGAACATTAAGCTTTGTAAGCACTTTCAGTGTCATTCAGTAGAGAGCGATGGACATTGGAGCTGTATGCGGTAGAAGCTCAATGTCAAACTCAACTTTTCGATTCAGAGGTAAACCCAATAACTCATTAGGAAAGACATCTAAAAATTCCCTCACTGTTCAGATATCCCTAACAGAAGAGTCTCAAAAACTAAAACACTAACGAAAGCCATAAACGCCTCACACCCTTTCCAAACCAATTTATCAGCCACAAGAGCAGAGATCACATTGGACAGATAATCTCGACGCTCACCAATCACAACCACTTCTTTATCTTCCGCATTCCTTAGAACGACCCTCTTAGTCGTGCAATCCAAATTAACTCGATGCTTAACTAACCAGTCCATTCCTAAAATCAAGTTGAACTCCTTAAACGATAACTCCATCAGATTTGCCAAAAATACAGCCCCTTGCACTTTTAACAAGACATTCCTATAAAGTCTATTAACCCAAACAAACTGCCTTAACGGGCTCAGTACAGTGATCTCACTAGAAGTACTCTCAACAGAAATCCCCAAGTTTTCAAAAATAGTATCAGCTACATAGGAATGTGTAGAACCTATGTCTATCAAAACCGTATAAGAAACATCAAAAATAAAGAACGTACCCATAATAACATCAAGAGCATCTCAATCCTCACGGCGTCGAACAACATAAACCAGTGCAAGATGTCTCGCCTCAGTCTGATTAGCACCTCTGTCTGGTGCTCTTTGTCCTCAGCCATACCATTACCACCCCTAGCCGGTCCACGACCCCTAGATGGCTACTGAACTGCCCTCTGAGGCTGTACAGAACTCGATCCTAAAGTTTACATCTAATCAGCACGCTGTGGACACTCTCTAATACGATGCTCCAAAGACCCACACCTTAAACAAGCCCCTAACTTCTTCCAACACTCGCCCGGATGGTGCCTACCACAATCACCACATGGTTGAATCACAGTAGGAGCAACAGGAACCTCCACTCTAATCGGCCCATCAGGTCTAACCCGTTTCTTAGGCCTCTAAACAGAACTAGAAGGCTCTAAATCCCTCTTATTTTGCCTCTCTTTCGGTCCTTATTCTGGCGCTCTATGCGCTTAACCTCTTTAGCGATCTTCGCCTTATCTACACGAACTACGAACTCTCACTCCCTGTGTGATGCAATCAATACCCTCAAATTATCCTTCAAGCCATCCTCAAAATGGATGCATTTCTCATACTCAGACGCCACCATGCCTTGAGCATAGCGGCTCAACCTCAAAAACTCGGCCTCATACTCGGCCACAGATCTATCACCTTGCGTGAGATTCATGAACTTACACCTACGAGCATCCACATAGCTTGCTCCTACATACTTTTCCTGGAAAGTAGTCTTAAAGAAGTCCCAGTTCAGACGATCCGGCTGAGTACCCTCTTCAACCGATAACCACCACTGATATGCCTCGTCGTGAAGCAAAGAGACTCCACCTTTAAATTTCTGCTAAAGAGTACAGTCGATATCGTTCATGATCCTCTCGGTGGCTCCAACCAATACTCAGCCACAGTAGGGGCGACTCTAGTGACACCCCTAAACAGCTCAGCTCTATTAGACCGGAGTCGTTCAGTTACTGGCCCATGGCTTCCAAATCCAGAATAGGGTCCTGCGACCCTCTCCAACACCCTCAACATGGCTTGAGACAGTACGTCATCCCCAGTCGAACGACTTTGAGACACAGTCTTAGTAGCAGGTGAAACCGGTCTCACTTGTGTCTAAGTTTGGCATACTGCCCAAAAAGGAAGACTCAGCTCGAGCCCCTCTACGGCCTCTACCGCACCTACGAATACCACAACAGTGAGTTCTACGAGCGCTCATCATATATTTCAAATTTTATCTACATTATAAAATTTTATATATCAGTTCCAATATTTATTAGCAAATGTTTTATGCATAAATTATCAAAAATTCAAAAATATTTTAGAGATCTTAGTTTCTAACTAGCTCAGTATAGTTTTCAGAAAGTGCTAACTATAGTGTTTTCAGGAAGTTCTATCTAAATTTAGAAATACTTACACGATCGGTGCCGGAGACTCGGTGTACCACATACTTTCTCAAAATTATCCAAATTATTTGAAAATCAATTCTGTTTGAAACACAATTTTGGAACCCAAAATTCACAGTCCGAGTTTTGCACCTTGACTCTGATACCATTAAATATAACACCCCAAACCTGACCTAGACGTTATAGCTATATCCAAAGATGTCACAAAGAAGGGTTTTTGAAGACTGAGTCATTCGATAAATCATTCAAATTTTGTAACTCTTATTCATTTATAACTATTATCAAAAGCGTTATTTAATTAATTTATTTGTCAAAACATAAATTATAGCGGAAGTCATAAAAATGTTATATTTGGGAGTCCCGTTCGTATTTTCAGAAAACCTTTGTTTTAGTAAAAAAACATGTTATTAGCTAATCGTCTTAGATAAAGTGTTAAATCGAAAACCCAAATCCAAAAATAAAATCAATAGTCTAGAGAGTCCATTAATTACAAAACTCCCAGAAATAATCCTTAATTAAATAAAAACCAAAATCTTAAACAATTATGAACTCGTGATCACTGTGAGGCTCCGTCACACTAATCTGCCTAAGTCTGTAGATTACCTGAACAGAACCGACAAACAAATGTGAGTTTTCGTAAACTCAGTGTGTAACCCAACAGAATTAGACATGCTATTCATACAGATATCACATATACAGTCAGATTCAGATTCAGATTCGGACTTAAGTCCTTTACAGATACAAATAACAAAATCAAATATGCAAAACAGATATACAGAATCCTACCTCCATCCGCACACCATATCGTGTCATTACGACACATATCAGATAATATGCAGCCAAGCTGCCAGAATATAGGCGATGGTTGCCATACAGAATACTTCCTCCACATATACAATTCCCACCTCAATCATATATACAAAAATATCATGCTTACATGCTCATGTACAAATATCAAATATATATTTAACAGAATAACCAGACAAGCATAACAGTGTCATACTCAGAGCAGAATATCAAACTATCAGATCATATAATTTTAGGGTTTGGTTAACCCTTACTGACCTTACGGTAGACCCACAGTCGATTGGAACAACTCGTGCGACCCTAGGGAAAATTTTAAAATTATGGACCCACATGCTTGTGTGGGCCCACACGCCCAGATTGGCCTCACCTGTGTGACCTACACGACCTGGCCCAAAACCCACACGGCTGTGTGGCATACCCGTGTGGGCCCACACGCCCAACTTGGCCTAGCCCGTGTGGCCTACACGGTCACACCCACACCACCACACGGTCCTATCTTGCGTACTACCATACCCTCGTCAAACCCATGGCCGTGTCTTACACACAGCTAACCACACAACCAAGCACACGCCCGTGTGGCGTCGATAGAATGGTTTTTTAACTTTTGTCGAAGCTCGATTTTCTACTTTTTGGGGACATACCTGGTATGGTTTCGATGCGAAAACACTCCCGAGCCACTCAGCACCTAAAATTGACCAATAAACCATCGAATTAGTCGCTTAAATTGATATTAAAATCGAACCCAAGGCTCTGTTCATTTCAATAAACAACCAAACCCTTACCTTCTAATAAACAACGATGATTCCGCACAACTAAAGCACCGATTGGAAGTCCCCAACCCCTTGATCTTCTCCTAAATACAAAATGAACACCATTAACCAACGATTCACCAACCAAAACAATAACCACACTTACCACACTTGCCAGAAACACACAAAGAACACCGAAATATCGCGACATGATGAATTGCGCCAAAAAGAAAATGACAGAATTAGAAAAGAAGAGAACAAAGAAAAATTGGCAGAAAACCCAAAAGGGGAAGAAAAGAAACGTCAGAATTCTTTTCTGGAAGAGAGAGAAAAATTTTGAAAAAAACAAAAATAAAATAACATATATTTGATAAATCCCAACTCCCCATTAATCACTCAACCTCATCTACCTCAAAGTCCCAAGACTACTGAAACTCTATCATGCAACCGAGCAAAAATAACATCCACGCTCGCGCAAATATTCGAACATAGGACCTCAAACACACTAACTCCTTTACCACTCAAACCAATAGGCTCATTCTGATATGGATTAGCAGACAATTTTATATAAGCCCACTCAACAAAGGTAAAGCTTGGATCTAAAAATAACAAAATTTGGCAAAATGGAAACTTGAACCCAAGACCTCACACACACACACCCAAAACACTTAACCACTGAAGTAGACAGATATTTGTCAGATATTTATAAAAACAAAAATAAATTAATATAAGTCCACTCAACAAGGGTAAAGGTTGGATCTAAAAATAACAAAATTTGGCAAAAAAGAAACTTGAACCCAAGACCTCACACACACACACCCAGAACACTTAACCACTGAAGCAGACAGATATTTGAAAGATATTTATAGAAACAGAAATAAATTAAGCAGGGTGTTACACTCATCGTCTCCAATTAACTCTAGTAGCTACATCCAATGAGGTTATTCCTATTTGTCATTTTTTTTCATATTGACTAGTATAATAAATTTGGTTGCTTCTTCGAGCAAGCGACATGATCAATTAAGAGACATTGATACATCTCATATCGTAGAGTTAATTGATAGTGGTGAGCTTGAAACTGGTAAAGGGAAAAATCAAGTCGGTACTCTCCAATGTCTAGGCGATACCCGATGGGGATCTCATTTAGCTTCTCTCAATAGCTTGATAAGGATGTTCGATTCCATCTGTGTTGTTTTACAAGATATCATCAAGTCCAACAACCTAACTCAAAGTAGTGATGCTTGGAATAACTGATGAACTCTATCGAGCATTGCAATATAAATCGCAGGATATACTAAACGCAATGCAGTTAATGTCATCAACTAAAACGCTTTTCCAAAAATTCAGAGAACATGGCTGGGATCATTTATTTAAGGAAGTGAATTTGTTTTGTAAAGATCATGAGATAGAAGTCTCAAATTTAAGTTCTTCGTATAAAGCTAGTCGAGGTCAGTCTCACATCCAGAGAGATAACCTCACGATTGAGCATCACTATCGGTTTGATATATTCATTGCTGATATCGATTTATTGATAACAAAAATGAATTCTCGCTTTAATGATGAGGTAGTGGAATTACTTGTTCTTAGCTTCGCTTTGGATCTATACGATAATTGCAAAGCTTTTCGGGTGGCAGATATCTGCAAGCTTTTGAATGATTTTTTATCTAGATGATTTTTTATGGAGCAAGAAAAGCTACACATGAATATTCAATTAGAGCATTTTCAACTTGATGCTCATCAAAGCAAGAAATTGTAGAAAACTTCTACAGTTGCTGAGTTGTGTCAAGTGGTAGATAAGACAAATAAGTCAAGTATTTATCCTATTCTTGGTAGAATTATTCGTCTTGTGCTAACTCTTCCTGTGTCTACTGCAACAATCGAATGAGCATTTTCAACCATGAAATTTGTGAAGACAAGGATTCGCAACAAAATGGAAGATGATTTTCTTTCAACTTACTTGGAGGCATATATCGAAAAAGATAGCTCGAGAATTTTCAACATATTCTATCATTGATAAGTTCAATCTTATGAAAAAGTGGAGGGTACAATTTAGTATGCCTAGTATTGAGAAATAGGATTAATGCCAAGTTTTTTTAATTTAATTTTTGGAATTATAATGATATTTATGAATTTTTTAGTATAGTATTAGTT
>JABEZY010268683.1:0-10863 GCA_013467495.1 Gossypium gossypioides | reverse complement strand
GAGAAAGGTGACAACCTGTCAGAGGGCTACATGTCGAAATTATGGGATTTCACCCGCATTAGTGTGATTCAGAATAATCTTCAAGAGTTGAAAGAAATATGGGATCAATGGGACGATGAAATTAAGCAGTTATTCTACCGTGAACATGGTGATTTGCCTTATATACTCGATGTCAAAATAGATAAGTACCTATTCCAAGCTCTCACCCAGTATTGGAATCTCGCCTACGGTTGCTTCATTTTTAGGAAAATAGACCTGGTGCCCACCGTAGAAGAGTACACCACTTTGCCCCATTGCCTGAAGATCCAAGTCGATAAAGCCTACTCTAAAACCTCCAACGTCCCGACTTTCTTAAAGAGACTAATGAACATAACTAGGATGAGTGAGCAATGGGTCGCGGCCTGGATTAAACAAAAAGGAGATAGTAAATGCATCCCTTAGAAAAGTCTACAGGATTTGATCTTAGTACATCTGAATGCGAGGAAAATAGTCGATGTCTTCGCCTTGAGCATTTATGGGTTGGTTATCTTCCCCAAAGCACTGGGGCATGTAGATGAAGTAATTTCAAATCTATTTGATCGACTTGACAAAAGGATCACTCCCGTCTTGATAATTTTGGCTTAAACTTTCAGATCTTTAAGTGCATGTCGAAGAGTGGGTGAAGAAAGATTTATCGGATGTGCACAACTCATGCTAGTCTGGTTCCATAGCCACTTTTAGAAGGTAAAAAAAAGTCTTTTATCAAGTGTTCACAAACTATTCTCCGTTGAAAGAATTCGTGGCTATCCAAAGATAAGACAACATTTTTGAAAAAAAATGGATGGCAATTCTCCAGAATCTCAAAGACGAAGACGTTGAATGGTGGGCCACTTGGATGATCCTTGATGAAATTTTATACTGATGTGGAGACGTTGATTAGGTCCATCTACTCAGGATATGGGGAGCTGTTGGATATGTCCCTTTACTTGTATTGAAACATTATAGGTCGAGGTAGTTTATACCGGCAACGCAAGGGTTGGCTCAATATGAGTTTGTATACAAAGGTGACAATTATAAAAATAAGGTTCGTGAAATTTCAAACGGATAGAACCAAATTCTCAAAATGAAAAGATTTGCTACAAATCCCAAAACGACCCTAAAACAAGATTGGTGGTAGGGTAAGAGCATCAATGATAATGTCCCTTTGTCAAGTCAAGAAAGTACCCAGCCGATAGAAGAACACTTGCATGTGATCCCGTCTGAATTAGAGATCGTAAAGAAAGACTTTGAAAAGAAGAGTTCGGAGCTGGGGAAAAGGATAGAGAAGTTGGAAGAGAAAAATATTCAGCTAGGATTAGACATCGACGTCCAAAAGTTAGAAGCCAAGAAAATGAGAAAGGTAAAGAATAAGGCTAAGGAAGACTTAGACAGCTTAAAAACGGATTATAAGAAACTCTGCTTGTCGATAAGGACCACCGGGTTAGGTAAAATGTCGGGACAATGACAGTAGGAAATTCGAGAAGAAAATATTAGAGTCGATCAATGGGAAAAAAATTTCAAGATGCTCGAGTTTGAGAAGATGCTCTAAAAATGGAATTGTTAGAAAGTCGAGATGAAAAAGTTGGATTGAGAGCCCGGGTAGCGGAGTTGGAAAGGTCTTTGCATCAACATCGTAGTCGCAACTCTGTGATTGAGTTGAAAGTAAGTCTGACTAAGATTGAAGAGTTAAAGAGAAAGCAGAGCTCGAGACTGCATTGTAAAATTGTGAACTTCGAGTTAAGCTTTTTGAAACGAACAATGAACATTGGAAAGATCAACTCCAATGCTCTTAGGGTCAGATCAGGGATAGAGACCACATCGTGAGCGAAGCTTTGACTCAAATACAGGAAGTAGTTGACCATTTGCAAACCCTATTGACATGCTGAGCCTGAAATACGAATCAAAATTAGATCGGGGTCGAGAATTAGCTTGGCTTCTTAGGAAAGTTAAGGCTTTAAGTATTAAGGTAAGGCCGTATATGTGAAATGTATCCATTTTATGTAAAGAAATTTATTTTCTAGTAAAGTTGTTCTAATGGAGTTGAACCAGAATCAATGCCTTTTTTTGCATTCATTCATTAGTATTACGTTTCATTACATGCATTAAATTTCATAAAAAACCTTAATTAATCAAAATTATGATAGTTATCCTAGAAACCACCAATAATCTGCTAACCGAATATCATTACGGTACTTGCGGTAAAACTAAAGCCATTGGTCAAAGGTTAGAGAGGCTAGAACAAATTTAGAAAGACATGCAAGACCAATTGTAAGCAAAGCTACAGGATCAATTAGCTAAGGTGCAACAAGACATGAAGGACCAAATACAGGAGTCTCAAAGAAGCATAATAAGCTAGTTGACCCAGTTATTGGCCGGAGGGATTGAAAAAGGGAAGAGCACTCTGATTAACTCTAGGGATGATAATAAAGACCCTACATACCCCTAGGCTTTACCCAGTGAATGTCCAAGCCCAACCAGATAAATATCCACAAAGAGTACTCGTTACCATAAGACCACAATAATAACAGGCCAATAACTTAAGACCAGTGAATTACCCAATGGGTTCAGGTTCTAACCTCGGAGATAATCCAACCAACCCTGTTGTTCCAGATTTGGACGACATGACAAAAATAGAGAGGGCAAGAGTATAATTGCCGAAAAAGCTGGAAGATAAGTGTAAATGGTTGGAGGAGAAATTCAGAGCTACATAGAGTGCTGACTACCTTTATGGGGTCGATGCCAATGAATTGAGTTTAGTAAAGGATCTAGTGCTCCCACCAAAATTCAAAACACTAGAATTCATAAAAATGTAGTGGGACTAGTTGCCCTGAAGCACATATCACAATGTTCTGCCGAAGAATGACGGGATACGTCAATAACGACCAATTATTAATCCATTGCTTCCAGCATAGTTTGATCGAGTCAGCTGTCAAATGGTACAATCAGCTGAGCGGTACCAAGATCAATTCATGGAAAGACTTGGCACAGGCTTTCATGAAATAATACAACCATGTGACCGATATAACACCCGATAGAATTACGCTGTAAAACATGAAGAAGAAGTAAAATGAAAGCTTTAGGTAATATGCTCAAAGATGGAGGGAGGTGGCAACACAAGTTCAGCCACTTCTTCTGGAAAATGAGACTATAATACTTTTTATAAACACTTTAAAAGCCCTGTTCATTAACCATATGTTGGGTAATGCTACCAAGAGCTTTTCAGATATAGTTATGTCCGGAGAAATGATTAAGAATGCAAAAAAGAGTGGAAAAATAGACGCGGGGGAAAGTGCTAAAAGGTTTGCTCTTAGAAAGAAAGAAAGAAAATGAAGTAGATACCGTGGGCGTGTACAATAAGAACTATTTAAAACCAATCATAGTGGTGTAACCAAGGACCATGATGACCAGCCATCAAGGCCCTTCGAGGTAAGAATCTAATTCAAGGCCAAACACAGAAAAACTCTAATTCACGCCTATCCCGATGACATATGGTGAGTTATATCAAAATCTGCTCAACGCGCATGTAGAATCCCTATTTTACTTAAAGCCCATGCAACTTTCATTCCCAAAATGGTATGATGTGAATGCTCAATGCGAATACCACGCAGGAATAACGGGACACTCGATTAAGAACTGCATTACATTTAATAAGTTGATCGAAAGCTTTATCAAGATGAAGATTGTAAAGTTTGATGATCCCTCAGGACCTAATGTGGCAGAAAATCCGTTACCTAATCATCCTGACCAAGGGGTAAATGCGATAATCGAGAGTGGGGGCAAGAGGACCAAAATCAATATTGTGGAGGTGAAATCCCCACTAAAATGGGTTTGGCAAAAAATTATAGACGTGGGATTGATCATTCAAGATTCAGAGGAGATACACAAAGGACTGGGGAGCTACTGTGAGTTTCACACTAAAGAAGGTCATGAGATCTAAGAGTGCACTTAATTCAGAGCTCTAGTGCAAAGTCTGATGGATAACAAAGAATTGAAATTCTTTGAAGATATCAAGGCTCGAAGAGAGGAGATGTTTGCGCATCAGAGAAGGGATCAACGAAGAAAGTTTACAAGGTCAACCACCCAGTGGTGATTATTTCCCGACTGAAAGGCAATGAAATACGAGCACAAGTTACGCCAAGAATCATAATTCAAAAATCTGTGGCTTTTCCCTACAAGGATAGCAAAAGGGTTCCATGGAATTATGATTGCAACATGATGATTTCGAGAGAGGAGAACTCGGTTGGCACTTCAGAAGGGGTCTAGAATATTGGTTTCTTCACATGCAGTGGAAAGCGCTATAACCCTACAAACGCAAGAACTGAACCTCTAAAGGAAAAAACCTTGACAGTTGAGTATAAGAAAGAAAAAATAGCTAGACTTGAAGCACCTATCAATGAGCCAGTAATCGAGAATGAGGCTAAGGAATTCTTGAAGTTCTTGAAACATAGTGAGTACAGTATAGTAGAGCAGCTACACAAATAACCAACTCACATATCAGTATTAGTCTTACTTCTGAACTAAGAGACACATCGTAACGCATTGATAAATGTGTTAAATGAGACTTATGTCGCTGATAATATCTCTGTAAACAAGCTAGATCGTTTGGTTAACAATCTAAATGCCGACAATTTCATCTTCTTCAATGATAATGAAATACCTCCAAGAGGCATGGGATCCACGAAGGCTCTACACATCACTACCTGCTGCAAAGGATATACATTGTCGGGAGTGTTAATTGAAAATATATTTACGCTGAACGTCTTGCTTCTATCCATACTGAATAGGTTGTCAGTTGATAGCTCTCACATAAAGGCGTGCCATAATATAGGGAGAGCATTCGATGGTACATAAAGGTAGGTAATGAGGAGGATTGAAATATCATTCTTAATTGGTTCGAACACATATGAGGTAGACTTTTTGGTAATAGATATCGAACCATCTTATAACTGTTTGTTGGGTAGGCCTTGGATTCATTCAACTGGGGCAGTGTCGTCGTCACTGCACTAAAAACTAAAGTTGATAACAGAGGGTTGACTGGTAACGATAAACGCTGAAGAGGACATCATTGCATCCGTAACTAGTGACGCGCCATACATAGGAACAGATGAAGAGGCAATAGAATATTCCTTTTGATCACTAGAATTTGTTAATGCAACATCCATTATTGAAGAAAACAAGATCCAGTGCCAAAAATATCCAAAACCACGAGGATAGGTCTGCAGTTGACGGTCGTGAAAGGAGCCTTGCCTGGAAGAGAACTCAGAAAATATCTTCAAAAGGGTCAATGCACTAATGCTGATGGACAAACAAGACTGTTTTGACTTAGGGTACATGCTAGATGTGAGATAGAAGAAGAAAGAACTGGAAAAGAAGTAAAAGAAAAGAACACAACTAAATGGGGGAAATATCATATGAGAACCGATGATCTTTCCTCATATATCTAAAATATTCTTGTCAAGAGAAATCATTTATCCTAAACGAAAAATGATAGAAAAAGAAAGCCTATTAGTAAAAACTGTGGGAGAAATATTGGGAAAATTGAGCATCAATGCCATATTAGAAGAAAGAATTTGAGAAGAAAACCTATCAGGAATTTGTCATTATATCCCTGAAAGTGTTATAAACAATTGGACTGTGGATGAGATCCCTGTAACTTTTAGGACTATTTTAAAGTAATGTTCAAAACACACATGTTGCTCTAAGCCTGGGAGCAGTAGGAATCCTTTTGTGAAAAGGGCACATGCCCACTATTTTTATTTCAATAAAAAGAATGCTTCTTTGTGTCCCATTTGACAAATATTATTCTATTTTTTCATTTAATTCATACTCATACCATACAGATAATTATTCTTAAATTTATTTGTTCTTTGGGTCTTCTTTTATTCTTATAACAGGTTTCTGAATATCAATGATACAAGTGATACTGCTGCTAACTCAGAGCCTCCTTTTGAGTAGGATATGTATCCAGAGGAACCTTATGACTTTGAAGATGATCGAGATCACAACTTATTTCCTGATTTGTTAAGGATGGTAGAATAAAATAAGGAACAAAACCTACCTCACAAAGAGTCAGTGGAAATTGTGAGCTTAGGAGACAAAGCGAGACCTCGTTGAGTTACTCTAAGAATTAAAAGATGTCTTCGCATGGTCGTATCAAAACGTGTCTGGTCTAGGTACTGATATCGTGGTACATCGACTTTCTATAAAAGAAGAATGCAAGCTGGTTCAATAGAAACTTCGAAGGATAAGGCCCGACGTCCTGTTGAAAATAAAAGAAGAGGTCAACAAACAATTCGACGTTAGTTTCCTACAAGTGGTTAAATACTCAGAGTGGGTAGCCAATATAGTCCTCGTCCCTAAGAAAGATGAGAATGTACGAATGTGTGTAGACTACATGGATTTAAACAAAGCCAGTCCGAAAGATAATTTCCCGTTACCTCACATCGATACAGGTTATTCAATGTTCTCCTTCATGGACGATTTCTTTGGATTCAACTAGATAAAGATAAATTCTAAAGATATAGAAAAGACCACATTCGTAACCATGTGGGGAACATTTTGCTATAAAGTAATGTCATTCGGACTAAAAAATGCGGGAGCGACATATCAAAGAGCAATTGTAATTTTGTTTCATGGTATGATACACAAAGAAAACAAGGTTTATATCGATGATATGATCGTAAAATCCCGAACAGAAAAGGATCATGTAAAAGTCTTGAAGAAACTATTTTTGAGGTTGAAAAAATTCCAACTAAAGCTGAATCCAGCAAAATGCACTTTTGGGGCCACATCGGGTAAATTGCTGGGATTTGTAGTCAGTGAGAAAGGGATCGAGATCAACACGAATAAAGTCAAAAATATATAGGAGTTACCTTTGCTACGTACCTAAAAAGAGGTCCAAGTTTTCTTAGGGAGATTAAATTGTATTGCTCAGTTCATTTCACAATTAACTGAAAAATATGACCCCATATTCTATCTCCTTAAGAAACATGATCCAGGTGTATGGGATGAAGAATACCAGAAAACCTTCGACAAGGTTAAACATTACTTGTCCAATGCCCCAGCGCTGATGCCACCTAGGCCAGATAAGCCACTGATATTGTACTTGACAGTATTTTGGAAATTCTATGGGATACGTACTTGGCCAACATAATGAGTCAGGGAGGAAAGAAAGAGCTATATATTACCTCAGTAAGAAGTTCACTGAATGTGAGACAAGATATTCGCCAATTGAGAAGTTGTGTCGCGCCTTAATTTAGACAACCATAGAGGCTGAAACAATACATGTTGTACCATACAACTTGACTCATCTCGAAAATAGACCCTCTAAAGTGCATGATGGAGTCGACCACATTGAATGGAAGAATGGCCCGGTGGCAAATTCTGCTCTCCGAATTTGATATAATCTATGTAAACTAGAAGGCAGTAAAGGGAATTACAAGAGTGGATTTCCTAGCTAGTAGCGTTCTAAGGATTACGACCCTTTAAATTTTGATTTTCCAAACTAAATTTTGACAGAGCCTCAAACGCCATGGATAACAGAATTGGGGGCAATCCTGGTATCCCCAGACAGAGATCATTATCTTTTCACTAGTAAACTTGACTTTGATTGTACAAATAATATGGCAAGATACGAAGCATGCATCATGGGTATTCGTGCAGCTATAGAAAATAATATCAATATGCTGAAGGTATATGGGGATTTTGCACTAATGATTTATCAACTCAAAGGTGAATGGGAGACGAAAGATCCCAAGTTGATCGATTATCGAAGACTGGTCCTTGAGTTAATTAAAGAGTTTGATAACATCACTTTCTACTACCTCCCGCAAGATAAAAATCAGATAGCTGGCGCCTTGGCTACCTTAGCTTCCATGGTTAAAGTGAATAAATAAGAGGATGTAAAACTTATCTAGATTAGTATTTATAAGGTTTCGGCCCATTGTTACAACATCGAGGAAGAAGAAAAGGATGATCACCCTTGGTACTACGACATACTGCAATATGTAAAGAACCGTGAACACCCTGAGCAAGCAACTGAGAATGATAAAAGGACGCTAAGGAGACTGGCCAATGAGTATATCTTAGATGGGGAGATCCTGTACAAAAGAAGAAATGATCAGGTGTTACTAAGATGTGTAGATGTTGTTGAGGCCAAGAAAATCCTAGAAGAAGTCTATGAAGGTTTTTGCGGAACACATTCTAATAGTTTTACAATGGCCAGACAAATCATGAGATTTTGATATTGATATTCTATGGAAGGGGATTGTATCAATTATGCCAAGAGGTGTCATAAATGCCAAATTTATGGAGATAAAATTCATGTGCCTCTCTCACATCTTCATGTTATGACTTCTCCATGGTCTTTCTTTATGTGAGGCATGGTTGTCATTGGGTTGATCTCACCAAAAGCTTTCAATGGGCATCGATTCATCTTCGTGGTCATCAATTACTTCACCAAATGGGTAGAAGCCACTTCTTATGCCAATGTCACAAAGTCGGCAGTTAGAAAATTCTTGAAGAAAGAGATCATATGTCGATATGGACTGTAAAAAATGATCATATTTGACAATGCATTAAATTTGAACAGCAGTACAATAGCGGAGGTCTGTTGTCAATTTAAGATCAAACATCACAACTCGTCATTATATCGCCTAAAAATGAATGTTGTAGTGGAGGCAGCTAATAAGAACATTAAGAAGATCATGGGGAAAATGACAGAGACTTATAAAGATTGGCATGAGAAATTACCATTTGACCTCTATGCTTATCGAATGTTTGTCAAAGCCTCCACCAGGGCAACACCTTTCTCATTAGTTTATGGAATAGAGGCGAGTTTACCCATTGAAGTTGAGATTCTTTCTCTCCGAGTGTTATCAGAGTTAAAGTTAGATGAAGCAGAATGGATTCAATCTCGATATGATAAATTGAATTTGATCAAAGAGAAGAGGCCAACAGCTATCTGTCATGGTCAGATGTACCAAAAACGAATTATACGAGCTTATAACAAAAAGATTCGCCCCAGAGAGTTCCATGATGGGGACCTGGTATTGAAAAATATCCTTCCTATACAAAATGACTTCAGAGGAAAATAGATGCCAAATTGGGAAGGACCTTATGTGGTAAAGAAAGCCTTTTCTAGAGGATCGTTGATTTTGACCAAGATGGATGATAAAAACCTGCCCAATCTTGTGAATTCGAATTCAGTTAAAAAATACTTCACTTAAAAAAAATGAGAGAGGCCGAGGTGAAAACTCGCAAAGGGCGCCTTGAGACTAAAGAGGTTTTGAGTTGAAAACTCGAAAAAGGGCGGCTCAAATTTTGATCGAAGATTGGACATGTGGTAGTCGTGTTCCCTTAAAAGTAACAAGGAGGAGAAACTTTACATCTTGGGGCATCAACAAAGTATTCTAAACCTCCTAGACATATATCAGACTCAAAATGGTCCTTACGAAGTTTGTGCAGAGAAGCTTATGCTACGATATCTGGGGCACCTAATTTTATTTTTACTCACTTTGTGTTTTAACAATGTTTGCTATTTTGATTAATCTTTTCTTATAGAGCTTTGCTCTCAATAAATTTTAGTCTTATCCATTGGGACGACATTGTTCAAAGCATTTTTGCATTGAAATAACGATTAATGGACTAACAATATTCAAGTAAAAGGATTTCTGCATATCGCTCTGAAAAATTTCTAAATAGTACAAGGACCTGAAATAGGACCACCACTTGGAAGTAACCAAATTTGAAAATTGGAAAGATCCTAAAATGAGTAGCTCAGATTGTGATCACCTCCTTAGGTTCTCTATCAAAGATACCAAACCCGAGTAGAAAGCATGGTAAAATGTCAATGATAGGACCTGGACGAACTACGAGCCATATCGCCAAATGTTAAAAGACAAAGCCATTCTAAAAAATGGTGTTGCATTCATCATTCATATGCACCTAAATAGGAGCATTTGATCCATTCTAATCATAACATCCTAATTTCTTGGCAAAATATAGGCATATAGATTCTATAGGTATTGTTCCCAAAAAAAAGCGGTGTAACAAACCAATGAGATAGTATGAATCTTATCTCCCTGAAGTTGCAGTAGAGTAGATTGAAGCTACAAATCCTATACCCCTGAAATTGCAGTGGGTCAGATTGAAACTACAGCGGCGAACCTTATCTCCTTGAAGTTGCAATGGAGCAGATTGAAGCTACAAATCCTATACCTCTGAAGTTGCAGTGGGTCGGATTGAATCTACCAAGGCGAATCTTATCTCCTTGAAATGGAGTAGATTGAAGCTACAACAACAAATCTTATATCCTTAAAGTTAAAATAGAGCAAGATGAAACCATAACACTAAATCCTACCCTCCTAAAGTTGTAGCGAAGTGGATATAGTGGATACAGAGGCTCATTTTTATCCGGCCCAAACTAAACCAACCTAAAAACAAAAAATAAATAAACCAAAAAATTAATAAAAGTCCAAAAAGGGTCCATTTACAAAATACAAGCCCAAATACACAAAAAAAATAAAACCTTAAAGCCCAAATACCCAACAGCCCAATAGCCCAAAACTTAAACAAAAAAAAACCCTAGAACCCTAAACTCCCTTCAGCAGCTACCTCAACCACATCAGCAAGCGCGCCACCCGAAGTCTACCCTCCTTTCACCAAAATGAAAAAAAACACGACTCCCCACCATGGTTGATCGAAGAGCTCTTCGCCACCATCACGCGAAAGTGCCTGCAAAAACAAAAGAGAAAGAAACAGAAACAACAACAGAGAAAAGAAAAAATAAAAAATGTAATCGATTTGGCTATAAAAGCTTAACAAACACATTGTAACTTTTTACAA
>JABEZY010268661.1:0-10172 GCA_013467495.1 Gossypium gossypioides | reverse complement strand
AAGATACATCAGGCTCAAAATGGGGTAGCAAGGGATATAATTTTCTCTAAGTGACGGGGAGAACAAAAGAATGTCATTTATCATTTCAAAATATGGTTAATCTGATCACAAGATCATTCTTGGGAATGCGTCCATCTTTTCAATTTGAATTACGTATAATCTCATGTTTGTCTCACAATGTTGTAAAATCATCTATCCATACCCAAAACCTCACAAAATGTCCTCCAACGTGGAGGGTGATCCTTCAGCAATGGTTAATTTTGAACAAACAATATGGTCCAAAGTGGTTAACAGAGGATGAAATTTTCTTCAAGTGAAGGATATTTCAAAAATGCCATTCGTCACTTTCAACATGGCCAACGTATTAAGTAATTAACCTTAAGGAGAATGTGTGATTACAAGGTAAAAGGTAACATCAAACATGTCAAACAAAGAAAAGCAAAACAGAAAAAAGCCATTATTACTCAATGCGAATAACTCTTTAAGAACAATCAAGCTTAGTTTTTAAGCAAAGTATTTTTTTACTGCATCAGAATTTACAGGGTTCGACATCTCGTCTCCGTCCATTTTAGCGAGAATCAGTGCTCCATTAGAGAAAGCTTTCTTCACCACATACGGTCCCTTCCATTTTGGTGTCTATTTTCCCCGATGATCATGAACATATGGCAGAATCTTCTTCAGTACCAGATCCCCTTCTCTGAACTGCCTTGGTCGCACCTTCTTATTATAGGCCTTCATCATTCTTTGTTGATACGACTGGCCATGACATAAAGCAACTAATCTTTTTTCCTCAATTAAATTCAACTGCTCATATCTCTCTTGCATCCGTTCAACCTTCTCTAGTTGCACCTCCCTCAACACTCGTGGAGATGGGATTTGAACCTCGATAGGTAAAGCGACCTCCATGCCATACACTAATGAAAATGGAGTAGCTCCAGTCGAAGTCCTCACTGATATATGGTATGCGTGGAGAGCAAAAGGGAGTTTCTCATGCCAATCCCTATACGTTTCTGTTGTCTTGGAAATGATCTTCTTGATATTCTTATTTGCGGCCTCGACTGCCCCATTCATTTTTGGGCGATATGGCACAGAATGGTGATGATTGATATTAAATTCTGTAAAACCTCTTCTATCAATGCATTGTTCAAGTTCTTGGCATTATCTGAGATGATTCTTTCTGGTAAACTGTATTGACAAATGACCTCTTTTTTTAAAAATTTACAGATCACTGATCGATTTACATTGACATATGAAGCGGCTTCGACCCACTTGGTGAAATAATCAATCACTACAAAGATGAAGTGATGCCCGTTTGATGATTTCGGTGAGATGAGGCTAATGACATCCATGCCCCACATTGAGAATGGTCAAGGAGGCGCTAAGACATGAAGATTGGTAGAAGGTGCGTTAATACTATCTGCATAAATCTGACATTTATGACATTTCCAAGCATAATTTGAACAATCTCGTCTTAACATCAACGAAAAATATCCTATCCTCATGATTTTCCTTGCCAACATATGTCTGTTACTATGTGCTCCACATACTCCATCATGGATTTCCTTCATTATCTAATTAGCCTCTTTTGTGTAGACACATCTCAACAAGGTTTGGTCACGTCCTCTTTTGTACAAAAACTCACCGTCCAAGAAGAAACCCATAGCCAGCCTCCTAATTATTTATTTATCATTTTCTGAGGCGCAATCCGGGTATTGCTGGTATTGCAAATATTGCTTAATGTCAACATACCACGATTTCTCATCTGTTCCTAATTCTACTCCCGTGCAGTGGGCCAACGAGTCATTGACCCATAGTTGTATAGGTTGCATTTCTGTTTCGGAGGCTACTTTGAACATGGTGGCTAGAGTAGCTAATGCATCTGTTTACTGGTTTTCTTCTCTTGGCAAATGACAAAATTAAACATCATCAAACTCTTTGATCAATCCATTCACATATGTTTGATAGTGAATCAGCTTGGAATCCCTTGTTTCCCATTCTCTTCTTAATTGGTAAAAAATTGACGTTGAGTCACCAAAAACTTATAAAACCCTAATATTTTTCTCAATAGAGATCTGAAGTGCCAAAATGCATGCCTCGTATTCAACTGCATTGTTCGTACAAGTGAATATCAGTTTAGCTATAGCGGGAAAGTACTGGCCAGTTGGGGAGATTAGTATTGCCCCAATCCCATGCTCGATCATGTTGCATGCTCCATCGAGATACACCCTCCAAATTTGTTTTTTGCACTTCGAAATTAACATGATCTCTTCATCTGGAAAATCAAAACTCATGGGCTCGTATTCTTTTTTCACACGATCCACTAGAAATTCCGTGACAATGCTTCATTTTATAGCCTTTTGAGACACGTAGACGATGTCATACTCGAACAAAACCACTTGCCAACGAGCAACTCTCCCAGAAAATAATGGCTTTTCGAAAATGTACTTTAAAGGGTCCAAATTTGCACTAAAAAAGGTGGCATGATACAACATGTATTACCTTAGTTGACTTGCGGTCCATGCTAAAGCACAACATATCTTTTTCATATGGGAATACTTGGCTTCATATTCCGTAAACTTCTTGCTCAGATAATAGATTGCGTGCTCTTTCTTAATTGAACCATCTCATTGCCCCAGGACACAACCTATGGAAGTATCCAGTACTACCAAATACAAAATCAAAGGTCTTCTTGGTGCCAGGGAATCAAAATTGGTGGCTTAGCCAAATACTCTTTTACTTTCTCGAACGCTTTTTGACAATCTTCAGTCCATTCACCAACACTATCCTTACGTAAGAGCTTAAAGATGGGATCACATTTATCCATCAACTGTGACATAAAATGAGACACATAATTTAACCGTATAAAAAAACCTCTTACCTCTATTTGAGTTTTAGAGGGTGTCAAATCTTGAATTGCTCAAACCTTGTCCGGATCTATTTCAATTCCCCGAAACCCAACAGCTTCCCTGACTTTACCTCGAAAGTACATTTTGTTAGATTAAATCTCAATTTGTATTTTCTCAATCTTTCAAACAGTTTGCGGAAGTTTTCCACATGACTTTCCTCTCTAGCAGACTTTGCTATCATATCGTCAACATAAACTTCAATCTCTTTATACATCATGTCATGAAACAATGTCACCATTGCTTGTTGATACATGGACCTAACATTTTTAGACCAAACGACATGGCCCTGTAATAAAAAGTTCCCCAGGTCGTGATGAACGTGGTCTTTTCCATGTTTTCCCTTACTATTTTGATTTGATTATACCCCGAAAATCTATTCATGAAAGAGAAAACACAATGTTTAGCAGTGTTATCCACCAGTGTGTCTATATGAGGTAATGAAAAATTATCCTTGGGGCTAGCTTGGTTCAAATCTCTATAATCGATACACATTTTGACTTTCCCATCCTTTTTAGCCACTGGTACAATATTCGCCACCCACTCTGGGTATTTAGCTACTTCCAGAAATCCTGCATCAAATTATTTCTTGACCTCTTCTTTAATCTTCAACAACAGTTCAGGTTTCATCTATCTCAACTTCTGGTATAGGGGCTTGCAATCTGATTTCAAAGGTAGCCTGTGTTCCACGATATTGCTGTCCAAACTCGACATATCTTGGTATGACCATGCAAACACATCCGAGAACTCAATGAGTAGATCCTTCAACAATTGACTTTGCTCTGGCATGAGAGTGGTTCCAATCCTAATTTCATTTCTTACCTCATCATCACCTAGATTGATCAAATATGTTTCCTTCAAGTGGGGTTCTATAAGCTTCTTTTCTTGTTCAACTAGCCTTAAAAACTCATCTGGTGTAACTTCTTCCTCTTTTGTCCCATGATCGTTATAGTGAACATAATACTGAGAATTGATTCAAAAATTTCATTTGGATCATTTATCAATTCATGAGGTAGATCCCTGAAATAATTATGAGTATGCATATTGGTATATGAATGAAAACAATTGAATGAATAAAAGTGACGAAGGACATGATCTAAATTTGATTTCATTAAAAAGAAAACAGTTTTACATGGATTTTTGAAGGAAATTAAATTAACTGAACAATATTAAACTTTGATATAAAAACTCTTATAAACAATTACATCTCGGAGGACTCAAGGATAGTAGGTAATGGTATGAGCTGCCAGTTGTCCAAGGCGGAAGGGTCATAGCGAACCTAGCCTCTTGACATTGGCACCCTATTGCCAATCATGTTTATATCCACTGCATCTCCATTGATCATTAACTTGACTAGGGTCCTTTCCTGGTGGTTGAATCCCACTAAGTAAAAGGGTCTCAGATAGTGGAGGACAAATCAAAGGAGGTTCCACCACTTTCTTTCCATCCATACGGGCCAACCTCTTTGTTCTCTGCTCTTTACACATCCTCTCGACATCCTCCTTTGTGGGCTTATATCCCATCCCTCTTATATCCTTCTGAGTGGGAACAAAAATGGGTTTTGAGATACCTTGTAGGTCTTTTCCCAAACCCAAGTAGATTTGCCAACCCTTTCTTACTGTTTGGGCAAATAATATGTTCGTTGTTCGTGGCACATGAGGCTTAGGGGCTCACATTCCCTCTGCTACGTAAGACGCAGTGGCCACCTCAAAAGTCTGGAAAGAACTCTCTATTGCATCATCATCCACTTCTATAAAAGGAGAATTTGGCAAGCTAGCTACCAATAGGTCCTCTTCACCTCACACAATGCATAAATTCTGATCGACTACAAATTTTAATCTTTGGTGCAAGGACGATGGTACCACCCCAGCCGAATGAATCTTGGGGAGTTCCAACATCATACTGTAAGAAGGCGTTATATCCATCACCTGAAAGCGAATAAGGAAATTAACGACTCCTACCAATAAGGGAATCTCTATTTTACTGATCACGCTTCTTTTGGTGCCATCAAAAGTTCGAACCACTAAAGGGCTCGATACCATGTAGGAGGTATCTACGGGCAGTTTAGATAATGTTGACAAAGGTAGGACGTTGATCGATAACCCATAGTCGATCAGGACCTTAGCTACGGAATAGGCTTTACTCTTTACTGAGCTGTGTAGTGCCTTTGGTACTTTCTCTTCCATCCGAGGGTATTTCATCATTATTGAAAGATATGTAATTTGGTGCCAAAATGCTCCTTGCTAAGTGATTGACATTATCTACTGACACGTTATGAGCAACATAAGCTTGTTGTAGAACTCGTACAAGAGCCCCCTATGTGGCTCTGAGTTTAAAAAGAGTGACAGTAGAGAAATTCTTGCTGGTGTTTTGTTCAACTACTCAACCACACTATACTTGCTATGCTTTATCAAACGTAAAAATTTGTTAACTTCATCTTTTCCTTTTTGGTTCTCCCTCGTTTCCTTATCGACTTATTTATCGCCAATTTATGGTTGATTTTCTGAAATTACGTCCTTACCACGAGGTTTTTTTCCCTACTGTGTTTGGCTTGTAACAACGCCCACTTCGATTTATGCCACTGAGTCCTAAGATGTTGGAGGCATCGGATCTAACCACCTCGTAATCATATCTCTAAGAAACTTATTGGTTATTTTCATACTTAAAAGGGTAGGGAACTCTGATGACCAACACATCATTTTGTACGGCCTTTGAGGTAGACTCTTTTTCAATAAGGGTTTTCTTTCCATATACGATGGTGACAGGTTTCGTATCTAACGTGTTTATCTCATTGGTCTTAACACCCTCCCATATCTCTAGCTAGAAATAATCCAAGAGGCACTATATATGTTCCTTAACCGTTGGGCAAAATTGGATTGAGTGTCCTCGAGTTCATTAGTGAAATTTACAGATTTGATCCATATCAATTCCCATTACAAAATTGGGTGGCTCGGTGTGAATTAGATTTCACTTCCTCAATATGTCGAAAAGTCGTTCGAGTGGGGTTGTGATTTCTTCTACCTTTCTCCTTTGAAGGCTCTTTTCTTCACTTATAGCATTAACTGTTCGATTGTGGTTTGGTAACGGATTTGTTTTAACATCCAGTGTATTCTCTCGCTAGAAATTTATCTTTCCTGCCCTTATAAGATCTTGCACCTTGTATTTTAGCGCTAAGCAATTCTTGATGGTATGACCTGAATTGCTAGAGTGACTTACATCGAGTATTGGCATCATACAACTTTGGAAATGGCGGTTGCATTGGCTCCTGTATGTAGGTACAAGAAGGTGTTTCTCATCTAGAATCAGAAAAAGTTCCGCGTAGGAGATGGGAATTAGATCAAACACAAGCCTCTCTTGTGGTGGCCTTACTGGATCTTGGGTCTGTGGGGACCGAGTTGGCATAGTTAACATAGGGGATTTGTAACAGTTATAGGTGGAAGATACATAAACGGTGAAGTATTGGTAGCCAGGTATTGGAGGCATAGAGGTATTGGGCTCGGGTATAGAAAGTAAGAGTACGGGTATCTGCCTGGTGCAATTGTTTACGTTTCTACTTCATTTTTCTTCCCAGCGATAACTCTCTTCGAGCTCAAAGGATCATCTGTTTTGCCCGACTTCAATGCATTCTCTATCATTTCTCTAGATAATACCATATCTGCGAAGGTCTTAGAGGCATTTCCTACCATCTTGTCGTAGTATATGTCTTTTAGCATACAAACGAACAGAACAGTGGTCTCATTTTTCTTGAGCCGGGGTTGGACTTGCAATGTCACGTCCCTCCACCATTGTGTGTATTCCTTAAAACTCTCATTTGACTTTTTTTCCATGTTTTCCAAAGTTAGGCGGTCTGGGGAAATGTCTACAATATGCTTGTATTGAGCAATAAATGCCCGTGTGAGCTCTTTTCAAGTTCAAATCTGGCTCTTGTCCAACTTTACATACTAGTGAGCCACAGATTTGGTCAGACTGTCTTGAAATATGTGCATTACCAGTTTCTCATCTTTGGAGTAAACAACCATTTTCCTATAGTATATGGCGATGTGAGTAATGGGGCAACTGCTACCATTGAATTTTTCAAAGTCAGGAACTTTGAATTTTGGTGGGACGACCACATCGGGTACCAGACACAGGCCTTCTGATTCTACAAATCTGAAGGTGTCTAATCCTTCGATGGCTTTCAGACGTTCCTCAATTAGGCTAAATTTATGAGCTTCTTCATCCATAATCGACGTTTCCTTGTCCACTTCTCTTGGCTTCTCGCTTGTAGGCAACTCTTTTACTATTTGGATTTGAATGGTCACATCTGGCACTTAAAGCAGTAAATCTTCGCGATATACCCCTATATCACCGTAAAAAAGGGATTGGATTGTCCAAAGTGTCGCTTCCTTCTCTTACCTTGGCCTTGCCTTTGACCATTGTAGTCATCATTTCCATCATCCTTTCCATCAGTTCCTCCAGTTTGGCCATGCGTGCTAATTCTTTTTCAGTCATCTTTTTCGCTTTTAAGCGGGTGTTATATGGATGAGTTATCCTTGGTCCTTTTCCAAATGACATTTATTTCTAAAGTTAGAAAATTATTTGGATTTTTCATAAAAAATGTTCTTTTATTTTTTTTCAATGATGTTTCTGAGTAAACAAATGAATGAATGAGTGAACGAATGGATGAATGGATGAATGAATGAAATTGTTACACATTGTCGTAAATATACTCGAATATAAAAATTTTCTTTCATAGAAGGTTCAAAAAATGTTCGGCTTACAATTTTTTTTTTTTATTTTTCATTCATACTTAAAGAAAATCCTAATCGATCCTATTGCCATATGGCAAATCTCTACTCCTCGTTCTTCTTCTTCTTCCTCATGAGCTTAATGAACTTTTGGTAATGTGCTCGAGCCACCTCCAGAAGTTTCATTGCAGGCTCGTCATTAGTCACAAAAGGGGTAGATTCTTTTTTGAGTTCTTCAATTTGTTCGCATATGTCTTTGGCTTGCTAAGCAAAAACCTGACCCTCCCTGTACATTATTGCCAACGCCTATTTTCGGCTTACTGTCATTGGTTTCACTACGACAAAACGCTCCACAAGCTCTATATATTCTTTCGTGACCTCTTTGTTTTGCTCTTCTTTTGTCTTTAATTCTTTAGTCAAGCAACAAATTTCCTCCTTCAGCACCTCAATTTCAGCAGTTTTCTCATTAGACACCCTCCTCCAAGTTCGCTCTTGTTCTCGCGCTTTCTGGAGTTTATTAGCCTATAAACTTGGATCTGCCTCCAACCTCTAAATCTGAGCGAACAAGTCAGATCTTTCTCGTTGACGTCATTCTAACTGTATTCTTAGTTCTTCCTCTTTTCCTCTCATGTCTAAACGGTGTTGCTGCTATTGTCTCATGATTTCTTCCTCCTTTTCCTTTACATATACCTGATGTTGCTCTCGTTGTCGTCTAACCTTTTCATCTCTCCCCCTCAGACTTATTTCTAAATCCCGTATCGTTTCTGTTAGCTCGACTACATCATCTAAGACATTTCTCTTTCCCTTGAATTGCGCTAACACAAAGATTTTGCTTCTTTTTAGGCACCACTGGATATACGTTTTCGATGGGGAATGGTTGAAAAGGGTTCCTAATTGCAAGCTCATGGTTTGGCCCCACTTAATTTGTACCTCTTCCAATTTCTTCCAAAATTTCGGGTCCTGAACTGAAACTTCCACCCTGTTTAAACCAGCTGTAGCAGGTACACATTGATCATACCCGTATCGACTTAGAACTATCAATGAGGAATAACTGATGGCTCTCCATATGCCAATTAAAGGAACCCACAAATGACCACTACACCCGATGAGTACTATGCTCCGAATAATCCATGGAGCCTCCATTCTATTCCTTGGTATGTCAATGTACTAAGGTTCTAAACCCACTCCTCAATCGATTGATTTGGAGGCTACTCACTTTCTAGAAATTTTTCTATAGGCCTAGTCAAAGGAACAAGCACTTGACGAAAGCGCTTATAGAGACACTTAAAATGGCTTTTCATCCATATGAACAACAACTGTGCGCATCCTAAGAAACGTCCTTCTCCTTTCCTTCTGATGAAATTGAGTGAAATGATGGTTTTAGCTAAGACTGCTGGAGCAGGATTCACCCTTTTTTCAACCTGAAATAAAAAATCAGCTAGCTCCACACTCACATATCCCAGAGCTTTTGGGAACACAATCAACCCGTATACGACAAACGCGAACAGTGGCAAATGTCTATCATCGCTGGCCTTTCCCATAGCATCCCTAATGTTAGACCAGGAAATGCAGGGACCATTTTTATCTTTTAATCTTGATTTCACCGTATCTACAAGTAATCCATAGATTGGCTAAGGGACCCCAGAAATTGACGTTCACTTCCAATATATCCTGACCGAATCTCTAAAGTCATAGTGGAGAAGGGTAGAATATTCCTCGATAATCGGTACCATATCCACTTTATTGAACGTAAAACACCTATAAGTGGGATCCCAAAAACGTACCATAACCTTCAACAGGGCATCATCCAGTTTAACGAATAGAAGCTATGCTACATCGCCATACTTGTCTTAGAAGCGCATTTTCTTAGCCTCGTCCCATGATTGCCATATTCCCTTTAACTCATCTTCGCGATTCCTCCTACAGTCCATACGGATTATCTAAGGCAAGCTTGAGTCAAAACTAGCTATCTAGTAATCGCCTTCTCTACTTTGAGTATCCTCTAACATTCTCCCATTATCCCTATATCTTCTACCCCATGCCGAACAACTGAATCTTCTCGAAGTGTGTTCATGTCGAATATAGATGCGACACTGTGCCCCAGGTATTTAACTGATGCATGAATTATGCCATGGAGAGACATAGACACAAGACAAACAAAGTCAGTAAAAAAAAAGTAAAGTCAAATGCAGGTGAAATGGAAGATATAAGTGTAAATTATTTATTAAAGTTGGAAACAAAATGACATATCTTGATTTTAGGACTAAAAGATAAAAAATGTGGAAGACAGAGGACTGATGTAGCAATTAATTTGCTTTTAATTTTTAAATTTCGGATTAAATCGAATGTTTAAATAAATAAAAAGGTTACGAGTGTAAATAGGTCAAAGAACGAGGGCGGTGCTGCAAAAAATAGGGTATTTTTTTGTAAATTTAAAAAGTAAGGGGGTGGGAATAAATTACCCATTTTTGACACTTATAAATGAAAAAAACTATTTATTTTTTCATTTTAACGTCATTGTTTTTTTTTAAAAAAAACCTCT
>JABEZY010268659.1:0-15958 GCA_013467495.1 Gossypium gossypioides | reverse complement strand
ACAATAGTAATAATAATAAACTAAATAATTTTATTGTAATAACAACAAAACAAAGGACTAAATTGGCATTAAAGCAGTAAATCAGGGGAAAAATCTAAAACAAATAAAGGAAAAGGACCAAATTACAAAGCACGAATAACATGGGGGACTAAAATAGGCAATGTTCCTTGCCCACCAAAACTCAGCGCTGCGGATGGACTAAAATGAAGTCAACGACAAATTATACTGCTTAAAATTAAAGAAATTGAAAGGATCGGATTGAAACATGGCGAAAAATGGGAAGGACTTGGTACAAATTATCCCTCCCCTACCAAAACGCGCGGATCTAGCCGCAGTTGGATCGGGTCATCGGGTCGTTGGCCTATACGACGTCGTTTTGAGGCCATTGAAGCAGGCCACAAACGGCGTCGTTTCACGGCCATATTAAAACTAAAAAACCTAAGAATTTTGAGTCCACACCAGAAAAGGGGAAAAATAAAAAATAAAAAGAAACCCTAGGGGTTTCGTCCTCTTTCGCCGCAGCTCTCGCGCCTTCCTCACCTCCGATCAATCCTTGGATAACACGGCCATCGGAGGCACAACGGCGCCGCCAATCGAAAGGTAAACCACTCTCCTCTCCTTTCTTTTATTATTATTGTTTCGCATAAAGAGCGAAAAGTAAAATAAAGCAGAAAAAAAGGAAAAGAAATCTCCTTAAAAAATGCTATCGATTTCTCCTTTCATTTCACTGATCGTATCCTCTTAATAATACAAGAATGGGGTTTTTATAGCCCCGAAATACAATAGTTTCTTCTCCATTTTCTGTTTTCGATTTGTTTTTTTCTTTTATTTTTCGTTTCTACTTTCTGTTATTCCTATTAGCTGCGTGGTCCTCTTTTCTGTTACTTGTTTGTTTTTTTTTCAGGCGGATGGCCAGCTGGCGTGGAGGCCTAGTTCGCGTGGGGGAAGCGGCGCTCGTGGAGAGGTGGACGGAGGCAATATGCTGATTTAGGGTTAGGGCGTTAGGCTAGGGCTAAGTGTTTTTGGACTTTTATAATTTTTTATACTTTCAGTTTATGGATTTTGGGCCTTACACCTGGTATTAAAGCCTTTTACAACACTTTTTGAAGTTTCTTTCCAGACATCTTCACTCCTGCCTTAATATGATATATAGCTAATGCATGCAACCTTGATGTTGTGCACCTGCTAACCTGTTCTGTTCCAGTAGTCTTCTCAGTATGTGCAAGTGACAGGTGTATACTTATCTTGGGACACACCGAATATCTCTTCTCAAATATATACAGCAATTGCAGCAAGACTAAAAGGATGATCAACCCCATTTACTAAGAAAAGGACAAACCAGTCGGAGCTACGACAAATGAGCTGTATCACCTTCACATCAATACCATAGAAATAAAATAAAATACACCAAAACAGCAGGGTGAAATATGTATTTGCAAAGAGGACTGCTGTTTTACCTAGAAACCTGTTATGGAACAAAAATAATTGTTTGATCGGAAACTCTGAGAAAAACTGTTTCCATTTAGACTCAGCTCCACTATTCTCAATTCTCAAATACCATGGGCTAAGAAGAAGAAGAAGGCAAGCGCTTGAAAAAGATGGACTATAAGCAACAGTTAGATTGAAACATTCGGCTTAGTCCAACTAGCGATAGAACCTTTAATATTTGCCGTAAAGTTCACTGCTGCCAGCATTAACGTTGGTCCAATAACAACCTAATAAATGATTCTATACAAGGCAATGACACAAAATTTTCTTGGAAAGGAATATGTACTAAGTTTAGAAGGCCAATAAGTAGCTTTTACATGTCTATTTGCACAAAGAAACTGAAATTGAATAACCAAAAAATGTTTCAAGAAAAATATAAAAAACTGTTCTCAATCTAGGATGGATGATTTTCATTACCTGTTAGTCTAGTTAGAACTCAAAGAAAATGTTTATCAAATATTCATCAGAAAATAACCAGAGACAATTGCTATATACGTTAATAATATCTGGTAAAAACAAATCACCTTGGAAAATTCTAAAACAATAGCATTTGAGGCGTAATTTAAATGAACTGCCTTTCGGGTGTACTCTGAAAGAACTGCCTTTGAAGCAAAACCGTAAAAGAATGATTTGTGGTGTGATCTAAAAGAGGTGCCTGCGTGGCATATTCTAAGGGATTTCCTGTATGACGGGTTCTATATTAAATTATTTAGCGTGTTCAGTATGGCATTTAAGTAAGACCTGTGAAATTAAAATATTAAGGTATCTATTAGATTCCAGGTAAGTACGAAACAATTAAGTAATGACTAAAGGTAAAGGTCTAAAGAGATTTAGAAATGTATAAGGGAATTACAAGGTAAAGATGTCATGAAAAGATGTTCAAATAGATATGTTTGAAGAATGTATCTGTCACCTTTGTTTGTGCTCGTTCAAGAATTAGGATTGTACTATTGATTCTGGGTTAAGTTTGCAAATGAAATAACTTAATGGTTGTATTGGTCATTGTAATGGAATTTGAATGAATATATGAAAATTAAGATTGGAAGATATGAATGAAGAACTGCAATCATCGATGGGAAATAGAAATCTGTTAAAAGAAAATTTAAGAAAAAATCAGAATGTGGGAAGTATTCTCCAGAAGAAAGTCAAATGTCATAGAACAGTAAGATAGACATCATGAATCATCAGCTACATTGTCCATGTATCAACTAAGGTCAATGGCGTTTTTCTCGCTAAGTTCTTATGAACTTATCTCTATGTATATTTGTTACATATTAGTATGCTGAGAGACTGCGCCATGAGGGACGATGTTGGGACTACGCTAAGGAAGTGGCGTATCGGTTTATTATGCATACAAGAGCAAGTCGAGTAGCGTTTTAGCAATCAGTTGTGCTACATAGAAGTCTATACCTAGGATCAATGTAATAGGTTATGATATTAGATGATAACTTTTCTAATTAATTTATTTTACTTATCTTTGTATATGTCATTGTGTTTATGTGATTAATTGAATTTGTAATAATCGTCGTTTGTAATAATAGTTTAAATTTATATATGTATTCGTATGGTAACACCCGAGGCCAGATCTGATCAATCGGATCGGGTCGATGGCGTTACATCAAACCACAAAGGTAAATATAAATCAATTTTATTATTATACGAACTTACCTAAACTGAAACAACAACAAACACGACACCAAGGACTACTCAACAATTTTCCCATTTTCGCTTTTATTTATCAATTGACCCGTTTCTTAATCTATATAATAATTTAATTCAATTAACCATTCAAAATACCTTATAATATCAAAAAAATATGCATATAACCATTTAATAATATTTTACGATATTTCTGTTATCTTTTACTTTTTATTCAATTTAGTCCCTAAAATCAAATTTTACATATTTTCCACAATTCAACCTAAAACCTTAGTGCCGAATTCAATATAGTTCCTTAACAGCCCCTAACTAACAAAAAATTTCCAAGAATTCCTTGTTAAATTCAATATTTTATCAATTTAGTCCTTGAACTCAAAACAAACTAAAATTACTTGACAAAATAGTCTTATTTTAACATTAAGCTTATAATCTATCAATTAATCTCAAGAACATCTAAAATCCATTAATGGAAAGTATCATAACCTTTAACAGTTTTACAAAATAGTCCCTAAACTAGTTAGATTAAGCTATAACAATCTCAAAAACATAGAATTCACTAAAAACGGAAGCTAAATTCACTTACAGGCAAAGAACCAAGCTTGACCGGTTCTTCCTTGTACAAAAATGGTGTTTTCCAGTTGGTATAGTTAAAATGGAGAAGATGATAGCTTTGTTTTCTTTTGTTTATGATTTTATTTACTCAATTACCATTTTACCCCTATAATTCATTTAAATTTTCCATCCAACACATGCATAAATAGTCCATTACTATTTATTATGGTCTAATTACCATATAAAGCCATCCAATCATGCTTCTTTAGTCATTTAGCACATTTAAATTAATAGCGATTAAGTTCTTCAACTTTTATGATTTAGTTATTTTTACCTAATTAGCCAACCAAACATCAAAATCATTGAACTAAACTTTAATATGACACTCTAATAGACTTGTAAATATTAAATAAACAATATTTATTGACTCACTAGTTGGAATTGTGGTCCCAAAATTACCGTTTTCGACACCACTAAAAAACGGGTTGTTGCAAGAATATTAAGTTAAATGAATATTAAACATATTTTACATTTCACATACATACTATATTTCAATGCTTTATCTTATCTTTTACATGTCATTTAAATGTGAGTTCATACTTACAATTTCAATTACATTCGTTCTTCTCGTGACCATATTTTCACATATTTAAACCAAATCATCATATTCATATAATCATTTATGTTATAATCACATATTTCATCAAGTAACAATTCAATTAAATATCAAGTCATAGGTAGAACTCAACTTTTATGAGACAAAGCACCAATGTCACCTTACTCAATTTATAACTTAGTTAAAATATGAATTAAAACAAGTCATGAAAGCACCAACCGTATTAGCTACTCGTTTATGATTCTCGCATTTCCGTTCTCTCAGGATAGTCCAATGTTATTTTTAGCTACTTACGATAATTCATTTATAGAGATGATATTGGTTTTCACCCAATCACATTGAAAACACATAATCAAACATATTTTGTATTTTATTCATTTTAGTCCTTACATCCAAAATACTCATATTTTTCAGTATTTATCACTGGATCAAAGTCTAATTTTATATTATTTCATTAAAAATCTTGTACTTTTAATCCATAGCATAATTTCTTAACAACTTTCAATTTATTCAATTTAGTCTTTAATATCACCAAACTAATTATATAGCTTAATAAAATTTCTAATCATGTCCAACACTTGTCTCTAATTTTCAACTTAGTCCTAACATGCTCAAAACTCTTACTTTAATTTCTCATCAAAATCAAACTCATTTTCATCAATACCCACTAATGGCAAATTGATAAACATTTAACAATTGACGAATCTAACCCATGGGTAAGCTTAATCAAGCTTAGATGATCATAAAAACATAACAATTTCAAAGGAAAAACATGTTTACCTTAAGGATTTTTGGACCAAATTGTAAAAGAAACTAAAAGAACTTACTCTCTTCCTTCACTAAGCTTGAACGACAAAAATAAAATAGGAAGGTGATGATTCTCATTTTTCTTGTAAAAACACTAACCTGTATTCGTCACCGGAACAAGATTATAGAGCATTACAGGAATATACATATCAAATATAGACATTTCATATTATTTAACATTCATATAAAAAATATTCATAAAGTCCCTTATATGAGCCTTCGAGGCCTAAAATATGCATTATAAACAAGTCGGGACTAAACCAGGCACTTAGGTGCAGGGGACACACGCTCGTGTGGCCAGGCCGTGTGGCTCACAAAGCCAAGAGACACATCCGTGTCTCAGGCCGTGTGGGAATTCAAAATAGCGCACACGGTCGTATTTCAGCCCGTGTCCATACCCGTGTAACTATCTGACCTGAGTCACACGGCCAAGTCACACGTTCGTGTGCTAGGCTGTGTGTAGGTGCAGGGGTCACATGGCCAAGACTCACGTTCGTGTGCTAGGCCGTGTAAAAAATCCTGAGCATTTTGTTTTGAATTTTTAAGATACAGGAGACACACGGCCAAAACACACGCCATGTGCTAGGCCGTGTGTCATACACGACTTAGATACACTCTCGTGTCTCTGCCCGTGTGGACAAAATAAGACCATTTCTAAGCCTTATTTCTCACCCAAACATGTTTTCCACCTACATTAACACTTAAACATATTCTAAATCCAATATAAAACATTTGAATCAAACCAAAACCAAGTCTTATGCACAACATTTCATGTTATATAATCAAGTATCCATGCTTAACAATATAATTACTTACTCATATATATATTCATATTTGTACCAACTCAAGCTATGTTACAATTTGCCTATTAGTTAACCATTAATCAATTATACCAAAACACACATCAATCATGATAAGACCATATGCTTATATATATAAATGTATCAAACATAAGCCATACCAATGGTGTTAAAATACAAATTACAGTTGTTAGTGTTGATAGGCAGTATTGATAGGTAGCAGTTAGTTTGTTATTCTCATCATTCTGTTAGTTTGTTAGCAGCAGTTATAAAATAGCTAACTCACTTATGTACTCTATAAATGTGTAATGGTAGAGGAAGGGAAGGTACCTGTTTTCTTGATCAATATAGCACTATCTTGTTTCGTTAAGAAGTTCTTAACAAATGGCAATTCACAACTAAACGCATACATGCCATCATTTGATCAACTTTAGCCTATACATGCCATTGTTAAGAAGTTCATAACATCGTATCAGTTGCCATGCTAACCTTGCGAAATCTGTATCATCACAGATAATGATAGAGTCACCTTGTGGTGGTCGTTCACATGGTGGGCGTGGTCGAGGGTTTCGCTCATAAATCTAGTGTCAAATCTGTAGCCAATTTGGGCACTTAGCTCAACGCTATTTTTATCACTATAATCGCGACTTCGAAGGTTGCGTTCATCTGGTGGTGTTTTTGGTTATTCAACAGCGCCCAACAGATTTACGGTTGACGAGTTTGGTGTGGCACCTCCGTTGCGTCGTACGTTTGCTAGGGTTTACAATCTGTTTCTTAGTGTTGGTGATGGTTTTAAGCGGGATAGATCTAGTATGCGTGTTGGGCATGGGCATCATTCATTTACACCTAGGCCAAACTGGCTGCTGGTAAACTAAATGAGTCTGAGCCATATGTTGCTGAATTTAGGCTCGGTACTAATCAGCTGGCTGCCCATAGACGTTCTTATGAATTTGGGCATCAAGTAAATCACGTTTCCTGTAGGCCGATTTTTAATCCATGCTTCAATATGATCACGAATTCTCTAGGGCTGATGCTTGTCTTGAACTTGGGGTGTTTATTCCTTGGCGAACCAAAATTAGAGCTCGTGTGTATTCTGAATCTAATCTATGTATTAGGCTTTCTCGCCTATCTGATCTACATTCCTCTGATGTGTCTAATACCACTAGGTCTAATATTCATACTGCTGAGTTAGGGTCCAATCTTGATGGTACTGATTCCTATGTTCTATTACCGGTTGGCACTACGTCTTGGTATCTAACCTCAGGAGCTACACATCATGTCTTTCATGATACTTTTGCATTGAATGGGTCTATCTTTATTCAGGTACATCCTCTCTGTTAATGGGTTATGGAACTTCTACTCGGATCTCTTCTATTGGAAATTCAGTAATTCCTACACAGCATAAATTACTTCGTTTATCTAATATTTTGTATGTTCCGGCTATACGTAAAAATCTTCTGTCTGTATCATAGTTTGCAACTGACAACAATGTGTTTTTTAAATTTCATCCAACTTACTGTGTTGTTAAGGACATCTAGACTCGAGACATTTTACTGAGGGGTCACATTCGTGATGGGCTTTATCATTTTTCTCTGTCCGCTGAATCTGTCATGTCTGCTGTGGATCCAACTCTTGCCAATGTTAGAGTTCAAAATCGATCTAATGGTTGTGAGATTTTTACATTGTGGCATAATCGTCTTGGTTATCCTTCTGTCGTTGTTGTCAAGGATATTCTAAATAACTATAATATTGCTTGTAATAAGTTTTGTCTTGATAATGTTTGTGTTGCCTATTAAAAAAAGAAGTCGCATAAGTTGTCATTTCCAACTTCTACTACTAAATATAGCAATCCTTTTGATTTGGTAGTTTTTAACTTAAGGGGACCTGCCTCAATTGCTTGTGGACGAAGTTTGTGTTATGTCTCGTTTATTGATATGTGCAGTCGGTTTACTTGGATGTATCTTATTCGGCAAAAGTCTCAAGCAATGGAGTCTTTTAAGCAGTTTTAGCAATTAGTCAAAACTCAGTTTGGAAATACTATTCGTCAGTTCTAAAGTGATTGGGGTGAATTTCGAGTTTTTACTTCTATCTTGGTAAGTCAAGGGATAATTCATAAACTATCTTCTCCTCATACATCTGAACAAAATAGGGTGGCTGAGCGTAAACACAGACATATTGTTGACATGGGTCTTACATTTTTGTCCCAAGCAGATGTTTCTATGGAGTGTTGGGGCTATGCATTCAGTTTTGCTATTTATCTTATCGATCGTCTTCTCCGTACAAGGTTTTATATGGTAAAGATCTAACGTATGATCATTTACGAGTATTTGAGTGTTGTTTTTTTCCATACTTACATCTTTTTTCGCGTCACAAGTTGGATTTTCGTTCTCAACCTTACACATTTTTTGTCTATAGTTCTCAACATAAAGGTTATCAATATCTCACGTCAGATGGCAAGGTCATTATTTCTCGTCACGTTATATTTTATGAATATCAGTTTTTGTTTACAAAGTCTGGTATGAGAGGCTCTTCGTCTGTATCTGAGCAGTCTTTTTCACCAACATACATTCCATTTGTTCAGCCGTATGATTCTCAGCACACAGAATCATCACTTGTTCACACTCCTGTGATGTTCTCTTTTTCTGATCAGAGTCTATTGACTTCTGTAGTTCCTCAAGATGACCTAAACTCTGGTCCTTCGTCATGTCCTGTTCGTGATGATATACCTACTGTTCCATTGTCTTCTTTATCACCATACCCTGTGTCTTCGATTCCTGCTTAAAATTCTCAGTAACCCTAAACTAATACACATTCAATGATTACTAGGTCTAAAGCTGCCATATTTAAACCCAAGGCTCTATTAGCTAAAACCCTTGAGCCTCACTCAATTGAGGATGCATTTTCTACCACAGAATGGCGTGCAGCTGCTAAGGCTGAATATGATGCTCTCATTAACAATTCCACTTGGGAACTTGTTCCGTTACCAAGTGGTCGAAAGGTAATCGGGTGTAAATGGCTCTTCAAAGTAAAGAAAAATTTGGATGACACGATTGCTCGTCGAAAAGCTCGGTTAGTGGCTAAAGAATGTTCTCAAGTACTTGGTTTGATTTCAAGGAAATGTTTCCGGTGGTCAAGCCTGCTACTATTCGAGTTATACTATCAGTTGTCGTCTTAAAAGGTTGACAGCTTCATCAGATTGACGTTAATAATGCTTTTTTAAATGGTGATCTTTACTGATGAAGTGTTTATGCAGCAACCTCTAGGGTATGTTCAGTTTAGTCCTAATGAAGAACCTTTGGCGTGTTGTCTTAATAAGGCATTGTATTGGTTACAACAGGCTCCACGTGTTTGGTTTACCAAGTTAAAGTGTTTTCTACTTTCAATTGGGTTTCATATATCAAAGTCGAATTCGTTCTTGTTTGTTCACATCATATCTTCTTTCACTCTGTATGTTTTTGTGTATGTGGATGGTATTATTGTTACTGGAAGTGTAGCTACATGTATCGAAAGTTTTGTTCAGCAGTTGCATAAGGAGTTTTCTCTTAAAGATATGGGTGATTTTCATTACTTTCTTAGAGTTGAGGTGACTCGTTCCTCTGATGGGTGTATTTATCTCTGTCAAAAAAAGTACATTCGTGATCTGCTTAAAACGTTTTGTATGACTAATGCAAAGAGCGTTCACACTCCTATGATTAGCTCCTCATCTTTGTCTATGGATGATGGGGAATGACTTTCTGATCCCACTAAATACAAAAGTATTACAGGGGCACTATAGTATGTGGTTCTAAGTCGATAAATCGCATCCGCCAGTTTATGCATGCACCTACTACTATACATCTGATTGTATTAAAACGTATATTGCGGTATTTGTGTGGTACTCTAGACTATGGGATTGTGTTTCGTCCATCTACTCGGCTCTCTTTAGTTGGTAATCTTTCGATTACAGAGTACATCACACGAATTCAAAATACTTGTGCTCTACATGATGCTTCGGGCTCTCGGGTTTCAGAGGTAGAAAAAGTTGAAGTTATTTGGGCAGGTCTTTTACCGGAGTTTGATAAGGTGATTACTTTGGCGTCATTTTTGGCTGAACCATTGACTCTTCAGCGCCTCATGGACGTGCTTCTAGAGTATAAAAATCGACAGTTACAAATGATTTAAGACGTACCGATTTAAGCTAACCTTGCGAAATCTGTGTCGTCGTCGATAATAGTAGAGTCGGCTCGTGGTGGTCGTTCACATGGTGGGCGTGGTCGAGGGTTTCGCTCCTGAATCTAATGTCAAATCTACAACCGATTTGGGCACTTAGCTCAACGCTGTTTTTATCGCTATAATCACGACTTAGAAGGTCCGTCGTCCATGGCTAGGTTGCTTCCGTCTGGTGGTGCTTCTGGTTATTCGACAATGCCCAACAGATTTGCGGTTGACGAATTTGGTGTGGTGCCTCAATTGCGTCGTGCGTCTGCTAGGGTTTACAATCTGTTTTTTAGTGTTGGTGATGGTTTTGAGCAAAATGAATCTAGTATGGGTGTTGGGTATGGGCATCCTTCATTACGCCTAAGCCAAACTCGCCATTTAGGCTGAATATTGCGGCTGCTGGTAAACCAAATGAGTCTTAGCCATATGTTGCTGAATTTGGGCCTGGTACTGGTCAGCTGGCTACCCATAGACGTTCTTATGAATTTGGGCCTCAAGCAAATCACGTTTTCTGTGGGCCGATTTCTAATTCGGGACAGTTTAGCAATTCGTTTATGCGTCAATATGATCACGAATTCTGTGGGGCTGATGCTTGTCATGAACCTGGGGTTTCTGTTCCTTGGCGAACCAAACCTAGGGCTCGTGTGTATTCTGGGTCCAATCCATATATTAGGCTTCCTCGCCTATCTGATCTACGTTCCTCTGATGTGTCTAATTCCACTAGGTCTAATATTCATGCTACTGAGATAGGGTCCAATCTTGATGGTACTGATTCCTATGTTCCATTACCGGTTGGTACTACGTCTTGGTATCCAAACTCAAGAGCTACACATCATGTCTTTCATGATACTTTTGCATTGAATGGGTCTACTACTTATTCAGGTGCATCCTCTCTGTTAATGGGTGATGGAACTTCTACTCAAATCTCTTCTATTGGAAATTCAGTAATTCCTATACAGCCTAAATTACTTCGTTTATCTAATGTTTTGTGTGTTTCGGCTATACGTAAAAATCTTCTGTCTGTATCACAGTTTACAACTGACAACAATGTGTTTTTTGAATTTCATCCAACTTACTGTATTGTTAAGGACATTCAAACTCGGGACATTTTGCTGAGGGGTCACATTCGTGATGGGCTCTATCATTTTTCTCCGTCCGCTAAATCTGCCATGTCTGCTGTGGATCCAACTCTTGCCAATGTTGGAGTTTAAAATCGGTCTAATGGTTATGAGATTTTTACGTTGTGACACAATCGTCTTGATCATCCTTCTACCGCTGTTGTCAATGATGTTTTAAATAACAACAATATTACTTGTAATAAGTTTTGTCTTGATAATGTTTGTGTTGCCTGTTAAAAAAGGAAGTCGCATAAGTTGTCATTTCCAACTTCTACTACTAAATATAGTAATCCTTTTGATTTGGTAGTTTCTAACTTATGGGGACTTACTTCAGTTGCTTGTGGACGAAGTTGGTATTATGTCTCGTTTATTAATATGTGTAGTCGGTTTACTTGGATGTATCTTATTCGGCAAAAGTCTCAAGCAATAGAGTCTTTTAAGCAGTTTCAGCAGCTAGTCAAAACTCAGTTTGGAAACACTATTCGTCAGTTCCAGAGTGATTGATGGTGAATTTTGAGTTTTTACTTCTGTCTTAGTAAGTCAAGGGATAATTCATAGACTGTCTTGTCCTCATACATCTGAACAGAATGAGGTGGCTGAGCCTAAACACCGACATATTATTGATATGGGTCTTACACTTTTGTCCCAAGCAGATGTTTCTATGGAGTATTGGGGCTATGCATTCAATTTTGCTATTCATCTTATCGATCGTCTTCTCCGTACAAGGTTTTACATGGTAAAGATCTAACGTATGATCATTTACGAGTATTTGGGTGTTGTTGTTTTCCATACTTACGTCCTTTTTCGCATCACAAGTTCGATTTTCGTCCCTTAACGTTGTACATTTTTGGGCTATAGTTTTCAACATAAAGGTTATCAATGTCTCACGTCAGATGGCAAGGTCATTATTTATCGTCACGTTATATTTTATGAATATCGATTTTTGTTTACCAAGTCTAGTATGAGAGGCTCTTTGTCAGTATCTAAGCAGTCTTTTTCACCAATATACGTTCTATTTGTTCAATTGTGTGATTCTCAGTATACAGAATCATCACTTGTTCACACTCCCGTGATGTCCTCTTTTTCTGATCAGAGTCTATTGACTTCTGTAGTTCCTCAAGATGTCCTAAACTTTGGTCTTTCGTCATGTCTTGTTCGTGATGATATATCTACTATTCCATTGTCTTCTTCATCACCATACCCTGTGTCTTCGATTCCTGCTTAAAATTCTCAATAACTCCAAACTAATACACATTCAATAATTACTAAGTCTAAAGCTGACATATTTAAACCCAATGCACTATTAGCTAAAACCCTTGAGCCTCACTCAATTGAGGATGCATTTTCTACCACGGAATGGCGTGCAGCTGCTCAGGCTGAATATGATGTTCTCATTAACAATTCCATTTAGGAACTTGTTCCGTTACCAAGTGGTCGAAAGGTAATCGGGTGTAAATGGCTCTTCAAAGTAAAGAAAAATTTGGATGACACGATTGCTTGTCGAAAAGCTCGGTTAGTGGCTAAAGAATGTTCTCAAGTACTTGGTTTGATTTCAAGAAAACGTTTAGTCCGGTGGTCAAGCCTGCTACTATTCGAGTTATACTATCAATTGCCGTCTCAAAAGGTTGACAACTTCATCAGGTCGACGTTAATAATGCTTTTTTAAATGGCAATCTTTACTGACGAAATGTTTATGCAGCAACCTCGAGGGTATGTTCAGTTTAGTCCTAATGGAGAACCTTTGGTGTGTTGTCTTAAGAATGCATTGTATTGGTTACGACACGCTCCACGTGTTTGGTTTAACAAGTTAAAGTGTTTTCTACTTTCAATTGGGTTTCATATATCAAAGTCGAATTTGTTCTTGTTTGTTCACATCACACATTCTTTCACTCTGTATGTTCTTGTGTATGTGGATGGTATTATTGTTACTGGAAGTGTAGCCACATGTATCGAAAGTTTTGTTCAGCAGTTGCATAAGGAGTTTTCTCTTGAAGATATTGGTGATTTTCATTACTTTCTATAAGTTGAGGTGACTCGTTCCTCTAATGGGTGTATTCATCTTTATCAGAAAAAGTACATTCGTAATCTGCTTAAAAGGTGTCGTATGACTAATGCAAAGAGCGTTTATACTCCTATGATTAGCTCCTCATCTTTGTCTAAGGATGATGGGGAATGACTTTCTGATCCCACTAAATACAGAAGTATTACAGGGGCACTATAGTATGTGGTTCTAACTCGATAAATCGCATCTGCCAGTTTATGCATGCACCCACTACTATACATCTGATTGCATTAAAACGCATATTACGGTATTTGTGTGATACTCTAGACTATGGGATTGTGTTTCGTCCGTCTACTCGGCTCTCTTTAGTTGGTTATGCCGATGCAAATTGGGGGTTGGATTTTGATGATCGTCGATCAAGTTGTGTCTCGTTCCACAGCTGAAACTAAATATTGGAGTCTTGTTGCAGCAACGAGTGATGTCCTTTGGCTGACTTCGTTGTTAAAAGAATTACAACTTCAGTCTGACGACTTCCTTACTATATGGTATGACAATTCAAGTGCAGTTGCAGTTGCAGTTGTTGCGAATCCTATTTTACATTCTAAGTTTAAACGTGTGGAGGTTGATTTATCCTTTATTCATGAAATAGTTGTTGATGGGTCTTTAGTTGTGGGTGAAGTACCTGCGTGTGATCAAGTTATTGACATTCTTACTAAGCCTTTATCTGTTTTGTCTTTCGCTCGATTTAGAAGTTTTCTTCAGGTGCTACCCGTTGGGAAGATGAGTGAATGTTAAAATAAAAATTACAGCTGTTAGTGTTGATAGGCATCAATTAGTTTGTTATTCTCATCATTCTGTTAGTCTGTTAGCAGCAGTTATAAAATAGCTAACTCACTCATGTACTCTATAATGTGTAATGGTAGAGGAAGGGAAGGTACCTGTTTTCTTGATCAATATAGCATTATTTTGTTTCCTTAAGAAGTTTTTAACAAATGGCATTTCACAACTAAACGCATACATGCCATCATTTGATCAACTTTAGCCTATACATGCCATTATACCCAAAAGAAATTTTGCCATTTATACCAAAACGAGCTGAAGGATAGTGTGATGATGCTCCGACCAACTTCCAACCACTTCGAGCTTCCGAATTACTATAAAACAAGAAAAATTATACAGGGTAAGCATATTATACTTAGTAAGTTCGTATAACGGGAAATTAACTTACCATTCATTTATATTTAAAGTAAGCATGCAAAATTCATCCAAAGAAAATTTGGCAATTTGCCTAAACACATATAATCTTAAGAAACATGTTAGTCGTATACTTCATGTGAATATCAAGAATTAAAAATGACCTCATCATGTAAAATTTTCATATACATATGTTTTTCACATCATATATCCATATAACATGTACATTTCCATAATAATTCATCTTGAATTCATATCATCTCATATTGAAACTTTACCCATTAAATCATTTAAAATATCAATGGATACAAGGGTAGTACACATGAAGTGTACGAATTTGAAATTCGTCAATTCATATTCGGAGGTGCTCATTAGAGCACATAAATGAGAAGCCCTTTCTCGAGCCATATAACAGGAAGCTCATATGAGCCATATAACGGGAAGTTTATCCGGGCTGTATAACATGAAGCTCATAAGAGCTATAATTGAGAAACTCATGTGAGCCAATAACGAGTAGCTTCGAAGAGCCATTAATCAGGAAGCTTCGGATAGCCATATATCGGGAAGTCCAAGCGAGCCATATCGGGAAGCTCCGGAGAGCTATTAATTAGGAAGCTCACAAAGAGCCTTTAATCGGGAAGCTCACGAAGAGCCACATAACGGGACGCTCATAAGGGCTGCGGTGTGTCCACAACACATACAGGATCACAACCGATCGGAATGCTCCGAAGAGCTATTAACGGGAAGCTCGAGAGCGCTAATAACAGGATGCTCTTTTGAGTTATAGTGCATCCGCAACATATGCAGGGCCACAACCAATTCGGGAATCCTGTATCCATCAAATTTCATATATTCAAACGGGACTTTATACTTATCGGTCATTGTCGGATATGTGAATACTTTCATATACATGACAATAATATAAATACATACATACAATTCAATTAACACATATAAATTATCAATTTAGTTATACGAACTTACCTTGACAATGTTCGTGAACTTGTATGCTATTAATCCGTTACTTTTTCTTTGCCTCGATCTAGCTCCGTATTTAGTCTATTCGGATCTATACGAGTAAATTTAGCTCAATTTAATACAATTTATATTCAATTCAATTCAATTCACATCTTAGGCAAAATTATCATTTTGCCCCTATACTTTTAATTAATGACGATTTCGTCCCTAGACTCAGAAAATGAAATTCATGCAATTTAATCCTTATTCCAAGCCTAATTGATTTTTACATGTAGCATTAACAGCCCATGTATTTCATAAAATTTAGAATTTTTCCACAAATTTTACATCTTTACAATTTAATCCCTAAATCACAATTTCATCAAAATTCACTTTACAAAAGTTGTTTATCTATCAACAACCTTTCGTTTTCTATCATAAATTTCATAATTCATGCATGTTCATCCATGGAAAAACTTTAATACTTTGATAACTTAACAAATTAATCCCCGAGATAGCTAGATTAAGCTATTACGATCTCGAAAATATAAAAATTACTAAAAAGGGG
>JABEZY010268645.1:0-12228 GCA_013467495.1 Gossypium gossypioides | reverse complement strand
ATGGATTAGGGAAAAATCAAGAAGAAGAAAAAGAAGAGAAAGATGGAAAAACTCAGAGAATTTCAGCAACAGATAGGGAGAAGAATAGACAGTAGAATTTGTTTTTGGAAAAGAGAGTCAAAATTCAGTTATGGGAAAAAAATAAAATAAAATCCCGATAACCCTCAAAATCCCTTAATCTTCTCCCCTAATTCCCACTACACCTCCACTACTCAGAATCCCCATATTACACAACTTTATCCCGAAATCTGAGCAACAAATAATACCCTTGCTTGCATAAGAATTCGAACACAAGACCTACACCATAATAACACATCATTTAACCACCAGACCAGCAAGCCCATTCTAATGTAATTTACCCAACAATTAAATGAAAGCCTACTAAACAAGAGTAAGGCCTAATTCATTAAAAATACCAAAATTTGCCCAAGCAAAGGCTTGAACTTGGGACCTCCCAAACACTTCCAGAACACATAACCACTAAAGTTGACAGATATTTGTGTCATATTTTCACAATAACGAAATTAGAAATTTTGGGGCGTTACAAATATAACGCGATAGTTCGCAACAAATGCTGAACTTCGGTATATTCAGTTCACATGAATAAAACCATACTAATGATCTCAACATCAACCAAATCCCGAACAACGCGCGTTATAACCTATTGGCATGCCAATCGTATCTTATCCTATGTTCATCAGCTCACATATTTATCATGTATCAACATTCTATACAATTTCTTTTCCAAATCATTCCACTTGCCAAAATTCAATACTTCCAAGTCATTGTAAAATTTCCATCCATAATTAATTAAATGTTTAAAATATACTAAAATTAATTCATACGAACTTACTAGGGCCAAATTGCAGAAACAACAAAAGTTCAAGGACTAATCAACAACCTTCCCTTTTCCACAATTATCAACTTGATCATGATCTATAATATAATTTATTTCAATTATTAGCCTCAATTTTCATATTCTATCCTATTCAATACATATAATTCTTTAATTGCAATTTTTCACATATGCCCCCAACATTTACACTTTACACAATTTGGTCCTTAAAACCAAACAAGCTTATTTTCCCCTAATTAAAATTTATAACTATTAGACCGAATTTATAACAATATCAAATCAATCCTCACATACTAAAATTTCACATAAATATCATATTTAATTTGATTTATTCAAATAAATCTCTAAACTCAAAATTAAGGAAAATCTCTTAGTAAAATATTCCTATTTAACATTCAAGTAAAGTAATCCATCATTAAACTTCAGAAACCTACAATATTCATCAATGGCATCTTTCAAAATCTTATACCATTTAATAAATGAACTCCCAGGTCAGCTAGATAGAGTTAATACGATCCCAAAAACATAACATTCATGAAAAACGAGTAAGAAAATACTTACATGCACCCCTTCAAGCTTTGCCGAAACCTAACTAGAAAAATGGTGGCTTTTCACCCTCCTAATTTTGGCTATCACATGAAGATGAGGATGAATTTCATTATTTTTTTTTGTTTAAGTTAGCTTTAACTATTCTTTTACCATTTTACCATTTTTAATATAACATAATGCTTAAGCAAACTTAACCCATAATTGTCCACCAACTTATTAAATGGTTTAATTAACACATAGGCCCAACAACTCAAAATTTACTAACCAATTAATACTTTTAAATAATAAAACTAACTTTTCAAACTTATACGTGTTGATCCATTTTCTTTAATTAATTAACTAGACGGTAAAATTTATTAACCAAAATTTAATACGATACTAATGACCTTGTAAATATTAAATAATTAATATTTACGAACTGACACGTCGGAATTGTGGTCCTGAAACCACTATTTCTGACACCACTGGGAATCAAGCTATTACATTAGTGGTTAAAAAGTAGTGAAGCTATCCTTAAGACCCGAGTTTTATTCCCATTTCCTATATAATTTTTATTTACTATATTTTTGTCCAAAACCCTAGCACTTGTCGCCTCATTTTGTAACCCTAGGTATTTAATTTATTTTTCTTTTTAGTTTCGCCTCATTAGCTCATTTGTTCAATTTCTCTATCGTCCCCTATTTCTTTTCTCTCATCTTCCCCAATTTTCTTTTCTTTTCTTTTTATTTTGTGTCGCCCTTAAGCCTAATTTACTCTCATATTTTCCTTTCTTTTTCCATCGTTGTTGTTGACCGGCTACGCACTTGTACATTAAAACAACGAATTTATATAACAATATTGAAAGATCGATTTTATTGCAAGCGTACAGGTCAGTTGTAATATTTATAGTTCTGATGGAACATGAAGTATTCCAAGGGGTTAAACCCAAAGGAGTCAGCGATTTAATGATTTATATTAAAAAATACATGTAAGAAAGGAGTCTATCTAACTACTCACCAATTGCTATAGTACGACAACGCATAAATAGAGATTTTAAACACTAATTTCTAGATTAACTATCCTAAGGACTAAATTGCAAGGAATGTAAAATAAATGGACTATCCAACCAATAACTAATAGTGGTTGGTTTATTTGGATGTGGTTCATTGGTCCTCAAAAAAGGAACATAAATCGTTTAAATCACTAAGTGGTTCCATTTTATCTTCCGATCTCAATTTTACGAACTTAGACAAATTAGGTTCAGTTTATCTTCTGATCTCACCAGTTAATTCGGGACTAATGAACGGGTACACGATAAGATTACCTTCCAATCTAATTTTATCAATATATTCTCTTAGGAGAATCACCACCTAAGTTCTTAGTTCAATTCGATTTAGTCCAATTTATTACGATTTAGTCATTTGTCCAAAAATTAGCTTACCGACATCTCTATCAACGAACTCCTTGGGTTTAGTTACCCATTACCATATTAAAGCTAAAAAAAATGAAAGAAACAACTAAGATAACCATAAGCATCAAATGTAAGAAAATAAAGATAAAAGATTAGATTTTTAATGTTGAAACCTAAAAGCAAAGTACAGATGAACAACTAGCAGCAAGGCAAGAAGCAAGAAACATTAAAGGTAAAGTCTTTTATAACTAACACTAAAGAAAACTGAAATAACATTAAGCAAAGATTAAAGAGCAATTACAAGAAATTTTAGTCTTTAACATGTAAATAAAACTAAGCTACAACAAAAACTAACTTAACTAATAGCTATGAAACTAAGTAAAACCCAAAATAAACATAAACTAGAACCCTAAAACTATAGAGAACAAAACTACCTTAATCTTAAACTTAAAGATGAAAGAAACCCTAAAACTATGAAACTTTCTAACCTAAAGCTATAGCCTCCTTTTTCCTCAGCCAAGAGTGGCTTGAAATAGTTGATTTCTGACCCAAAAATGTTGCCTAAAGTTCCCTTAAATGTTGTCTTTTGATTGGTGCTTCGGGCGGACGAACTCTACCCCTAATGTCATTTTTTTTCCCCACATTACCGGGATAGCGTGATACTCAAGGTAGGATATCGTGATATCATCGACAGCCTCTAAAATGGGGTACTTCAGGTGGATATCGCGATATCCATGGTTGGGTATCGCGATATAACTATAGATGTCCTCTTTTCTTCTTCAAATCGGGCCTATTGGAGGTGTTGTGACTTCCATGCTTCGATGTCGTGATACCCCCATTCTAGGCGATGTTTTCACTCATGTGTAGCTTCTGATGGCTCCCTACAACACTCAATCAACCGTTAGGGTCCCCAATGGAACAATTGGCCAATTTAGGTAAAAGAAAAAGACAAAAATGAGACATTTTCATTTATTAACTAAAAATACGAAAATAACGATAATAATAAAAAACTATGCTAAAAACTCAATTTTGCTCGAGAAAAAGCTCTTTAAGTGCATCGAAAAAGCCTAATTTGCCACATCGATTTGTGGCAGATCATACCCCACACTTAACTCTTTGCTTGCCCTCAAGCAAACACACAAAACATGCAAAAAGGAAAGGCAACCCTTGAACAATGAATTTATTCTACATTTGATGAATGGGCATGCATTATGTATCAAGTTCTTTTATTGTACAACCCCTAATTGATGCGCTATTGACTCATAGGTTTGAGAGTAAATCTTTTTAGTTGAAAAAGTTATAGAGTAAACAAAGTAGAGGTAGTTTATGAAAATCAAGTTTTTATACATTATTCCATCACAATAAGAAATGAAGTTATGATGTATATATGGACGAAAGAAATGGACTTATTCATTTTCAATAAGATTCTACAAATTTTGGTTTGTAAACGGAGACACTAAGGTCACATAGGGCTTAGTGGATTCTAACGTTCTGAGGCTTAGGTTGGTATAGATTCAAAGAAATATAAGCTCAAAATGGTTCGAGTACTATGAACAATATAACACACGACATTGTTCCCAATTCCCCCCAAATGTGATCATTTGATCTTACCGCCTTATTTCTCATTCTCTCACCTTCCTTATTTCTCCAATAATGTAGAAGAGATGGGTTGATTTTAGCTCATATTTGTGCACTATGATTTTGAGACATTAATGTTATGCTCTTTTCTTTTTCTTATTTTGAACATATTTTTCATTTGTTTGTTCTTTTCTCTCACAATACTTTTGATCCCCACTATATCTTCTTTCTTTCATATTTTTCTTTCTTTTTGTGCATAATTTTTAGTAAGAATCAATTACGAGCTAAATCAACCTCTCTTCACTAGTCACTCAAGTAAATTTTGTAAGAAACCTCCTTAATGTTCCTACCTAACCTTTAATGTCCATGGCTTGACATCCATTCGATAGTGTAATACAAAGTTTAGGGAGTATGAATGATCGATTTTTGAACTCAATTTCGGCTTCAGGTTTCAACATAAAGGCTCATCAAGAAATGACAATATAAGGCTACAAATACAATGCCATAGGTCATCCCTTAGCATTTCAACGAATACCAAACTGAAACATGTTTCTACTTATCTTAATGAATAAAAGTAATTTCTAAAACATACATGTATACATTGATCTTCATTCTTATTGATCATTTGGATAAAACAAAGAATTTTTCAACTACCTCTATACTATTATACAATGTAATTAATTGAACTAAACAATTTATTCACAAAATAACGAATTCATCAAGCATCAATTAAAATTTATACATTCAAAGAAATTAATCGACAATACCATGCCAAAATAAAAAAAAATATCAATCATTTCATGTCTAAGCAACATGCACATAATAACAAACATCAAAGAAATAAAAAAATCTTCTTGAATTTTTTTTTAAAATATTGGCATAAAAGCTGAAAACATGCAAAACACTCATAAAAACAAATCAAAATAAAATAATGTGCATCTCCTACACTTACATTACACATTGTCTTCAATGTCTAGCCCAATACAAAAGATTAAAAGGTTACCAGACTTCTCTAGAAGGAGCATCAGACTAGCTCAGGTCGTCCACCTTCACATTTAAGCTTGAAGTTGTTGTGTAATCTTTGGATGGGTGGCCTGCACATAAAACAAACAAACACAGGAAATAAAATGTATTTGGAAGATTATGAGTAAAGATTAAGGTAATTTGAGCTTTAGGGTTAAATAAAGTGAAAGCACACGTGTTGTAATACCTAAAACAGGTATTTTTTGAAACCCAACTTGGGTATCGCGATACCAAGAGTTAATATCGTGATATCCCTGAAATCTTTAGAACCCAAATTTTGAAATTGTCTTGGGTATCGCGATACCACTATAATGTACCCAAAAATTCTTAATTTTTCATTCTAAACTTTCAACTACACAAAAATTAAACTATCTAATCCTAAATTTAAACATGGAACAAATTTTAAATCTAAACTAAACAAAAGTAAATAGAGTCTCTGCTCAAATAAGTTTAATTATTTATAAAATAAGTTTAAATTTAAAATCGCTCTCCAGCGATACGTCATGCCCTCGAAGTGGAACTTCTATGAAGTCCTTGAGACTTTGACCCTTCTCTTACTCATCTTTGGGTTGATCTAGGCCTTCTTTAGAAAATGTACATATCAATCTCGCCTTGACTTAGGTCGTGTCGATATGTACACTTCGAGTTGATTCTTACTAAAACTGAACCCACTCCACTGCACCTTTCGAGGAATCATTGATGTCGGGATCACAAACTCAACATGTTCTGAGTTCTTCACCTCTATTTGAGCATACCTCTGTTGGAGCACTTCCTTGTTCGAATCTTGTTGTAGGATTTCTTCTAAAACATCCAAGAAGTGCGACGACTTCTCCACACTTATCTTGCTAGAGTCAGAGGTTTCCTCTTTAACACCCAATGCTTCACTCAAGTCTCTAGCATCTATCTTTTGTTGAACATTGACCTTCAAGTCTTATTGTTCAATGATTTTATAAGGGACCTCTTCCTCCACTAGAGCTGGTTCCTTAGCTCATTGTTGAAGGAGCTCAAGTATTTGGCCCAATTGGTTCTTGATAGCTTTCGTGTTTTCTCGGCATTCTGACATTCCATTCTTGAAGGTATCATCCCAATGGATCTGGTCATGACCGTCATTAAGCGCCTCTAAATTCTAGTTGTTGCTAGCCAACAGATACGAGTAGGTATACCAATCATAGTCAAACTCATATCCTTGTTTCGCAAAAGGGTCGTAATCATCCCAGCTAAGTAATGAAATGCCATCTACATCAGACACGAATGAAGATTCAGTCCACCTATAATCATCATTAAACATGACTATCAATTAACTATTAACAAAACAAATACAAGAAAACCATAAAAAAAAGTGATGTATCTATAGATTTAATTATTGCTAATTATCTCATTAACAAGCATGCAATAATCAAATAATAATCACTGAATCTTACATTGAGTCCCCAAAAATGGCACCAACAACTTGACTGGCTGCCGGCATGCGCATTAATACAATGAATTTATATAACAATTTTGAAAGCCCGATTTTACTACAAGAGTACAATTCAGTTGTAATATTTATAGTTCTGTTGGAGAACGAAGCATTCCAAGGGATCAAACCCATATGAGTCGGTGATTTAATGATTTCTATTCAAGAATACATACAAGAAAGGAGTCTAGCTAGCTACTCACAAATTGTTATAGTATGACAAAGCATAAAAAGAGATTTTTAACACTAATTTCTAAATTAACTATCCTATGGACTAAATTGCAAGGAATGTTTAGAGTCTTTATCATGTAAATAAAAGTAAGCTACAACAAAAAACTAATTTAACTAACAACTAGGATACTAAGTAAAACCAGAAAGAAACATAAACTAGAACCTTAAAACTATAGAGAAGAAAACTACCCTACTCCTTAAATTGAAGATGAAAGAAACCCTAAAATAAGAGAGCTTTCTAACCTAAAACTATAGCCTCCTTTTTTTTTTCAGCCAATAGTGGTTTTAAATAGTTGATTTCTAACCCAAAAATGTTGCCCAAACTGCCCTTAAATGTTGGCTTTTGATTGCTGCTTTGGGCGAACGAACTCTACCCCTAATGTCATTTTTTATCGCCATACAACAGGGATATCGCAACTACCAAGGCTGGATATTGTGATATCATTGACAGTCCCCAAAACAGGGTGCTTCAAGTGGATATCGTGATATCCATGGTTGGGATCGTAATATCACTATAGACAGTCTCTCTTCTTTTTCAAATAGGGCCTGTCAGAGGTGTTGTGACTTCCATGGTTCGATGTCATGATACCCCCCTTCTAGGTGATGTTTTCGCTCATGTTTGGGCCTCTGATGCCTCCCTACAACACTAAATCAACCGTTAGGGTCCCCAATGGCACAATTGGCATAATTGGCCAATGGCACATTTTCATTTATTAATTGAAAATACAAAAATAACGAAAAACTATGCTAAAAACTCTATTTTACTAGAGAAAAAGCTCATTAAGTGCATCAAAAAGGCTTAATTTGCCACATCGATTTATGGCAAATTAGTCATCGTCCAAGTTAATAGCCACCATTGTTTCCATTTTTATCACCATTGCCGTCCACCTTGGCTACTATTTTTCACATCATTGGCGCCCTTAAAGCATCTCAATCGCACCTCTTTCCTTATTTATTTGTTGTTGGCTTTGCACTTCTTCCATCACAAATCTAGAGTGGGTAGCAGAAGTACTGTTTTCATGAAAAATTTGATTTCGTTTTATTTCCTTTCATTTTCAGTAATGGCTGAATATTGCTAGTGTAATGGTCGAATCTATGACACTAATTTTTGGTGTGTAATATTGTTTGAAGGGCCTAGTCTGAATACCTTGGATTAGTAATAGCATCGAAGAATAATCCACATATCATATTTAATCGTTAGAAGGGTAAGTGACGTATAAAAATCAAATTCGATTAGTTTTTGCTTGTCCTTGTTTCGGTCGAACCCTATAGGGATGTCAAAAACTTATTCTAAATTATGTTTGTGTTTTGTGCTTAGATCTTATTACTGTTGTCTAGATTGAGGTCGTAATAGTTCCGAATTTGTGTTAGTGCATCGAATTTTCGAAAATCAGGTGTAGGTCATAACTATTGTATGTTGTGGTGTTTACTAGAAATTGTTTGATTGTTCGCGAGTTGGTCGAATGTTATATGGCTTTAAAACGAGGTGGTCGATTGTGTAACTAATTTTCATATAGGTTGATTGTGTGTTTTATCAATTGGTTGGCTAATTGCATGCCATTTTGTGGCTAGTACCGTTAAGTCTACTTTTCGTCATTACTACCGACTACACTTAAGCATGTCTACTATAATGTATATTGACTGCATGCACGCATGCCATTGAATGTTATTGATTGACTGAATGTATGTTAAGCATACCACTGATATTGTTTTATAGAATGCATGTATAGCTTGCCACTATATTGAAATTGTTACCGCTAAAACATGATGTGCCACATTTTTACATGACATATTGCATTGCATGGGTTTTGGGATTTGAGAGGTGATGGAGGAGTTCAGTGGACTACTGGCAACTTATCTGCATTATTGTATTGGCAGTAAATATGCACCCCCGAAGTGTTGTCGGAGTATTGGCAATTTATCGCAACTTACTGATAGCTTGTCTACAACTTACTAGCAGCTTGTTTGCAATCCATCAGATGTTTAACTCCATACTATTAATGGTGGCTTATCCACATCGAGCTTTGGCTCTTACTATTTTTGGTGTTCAGATGACAGGTTCTGGGGAACTCGTGTTGTGTATCGGATGGATGGGTAGAACCTTGCACTATTTTAGATTCGAACATGCACATGCGTATAAACTATTTATTGAACAGGCATGATTTATTATGGACATTGATATTGATGGTTATGTGCCCTACTGCGATTATTTGAATGTTTGTAATACTACTGCTTGTTCTGTGAAGAGTCACACTGAGCTTTGCAAAGCTCACTCCCATAATTTTATCCTTATAGGTAATCCCCAAGGTTAAGATCGGACTCAGCAATTCAAAGGTCTCGTTTCGGGTTTTCAGTTTAATATTATAATTTTTCTTACTATTTGGAAATGTAATAATTTTTATACAAATTGTAGCATGGGTTCAATTTTCTAGGTTATTTTGGAATTTTGCATGTGTTATCGTTAAAAACTAGTTATGTTAAATAATTGGATGAACCTACACATTGGTGATTATAAGAATGCATGTAAAAATGGTTTTTTAAATAATAATAAATTAAGGTCATCGTATTTTTCACTGCAAATCTGTACTTGGATTTCTAGAAAGTAAATTAAAAAATCAATAATGTTTTCAAAAGTAATACAAACTTATATAACTGGATTTTAAACAGATTTGGCATAAGTTAATGTTTTTATAAAACTAAAAGAAGCCCACTACAATTTTTTTTTTGAAAAATAAGAAAATAACTTAAAATGAAGTTTCTGAGAATCTGATCTTTTTTTTTACTAGACCATTTCGGTGGCCAATGTGGCCTTCAAAATCCAGCAATAACTTTTAGGTCAGGTTAGGGGGGTTACAATGCTCATTCTAGCATGTCATAATTTCCTATGCCATAACCAAGAAGTGTTTTCATTCTTGGCTATAAGACAAACATTGGAATCATGTAAGTCATTTAGATGCACCATGAATATGTTTCCTATCCTATGACCTACAATCATAATCTTATTAGATACAATGTCAATAACTTTACAACCATTTGACTCAAAAATGACATTGAGACCTTTATCGCATAATTGACTAATACTTAAGAAATTATGCTTAAGGCTATTGACATATAAGACATTTTCAATAAAAATTGAAGAGTTTTTACCAATAGAGCCAATTTCTTCAATGATTCCTTTGGAGTTGTCACCAAATGTAACTTATCCTCTACTTTTTGGCTTTAGATTGATAAAGTGTCTCTTATCACCAGTCATATGTCTTGAGCACCCACTATCAAGGTACCATGAATTTCTACTTGAATTGTCCACCTTGAAGCAATGCTCCTTTCCCTACAAACATATAATTAAAATTTGGTTTTTGGTACCCAAATTCTTTTGGGTCCATAAGCATTAGTTCCTAAAATTCTTGTCTTCTTTTGTATCCATTTTAAAAGAGCATCCTTGTCTTGAGCTGTACTAAGTCTTTTAGGGACCCATACACTCTTAACAAGTTTTCTCTTGTAAAATCTTGAGGGACTTCAATTTTTATAGTAATTAAAGATAGTTTTAACAAAGTTTTGTTTTGAATTTTCTCCTTTCTCAAATATATTTTGGAAAAACTTTGTTAGAGTTAGCTTTTTCACTCTTAAGCAACTCAAGTTGCTTTTTATGATCATTATGAACTTTAGAAAGTAGATTATGCAAATCACAATTCTTTTTCTTAAAATCACTTATAATAACTTGCATATCATTTATTTTACTTTCAATTTCATGTTTCACTTTGGAGAGTGAATCATTTAAATCTTTTAATTTTTAAATATTTTTTCTATATTTTAAAACCATTAATTCAAACTCTAAGCCTAGTTCATCATAGGAATCTTGGAAGTCATAAAAAATAATTTGAAATAGATGAATTAGAAGTTACCTTAGAGTCTTTTATGGCTATAAGGCAAAGATTGACTACTTTATGCTCCTCTTCATCAGAAAACTCTTCGTCACTCTATGTAGCAACATAAGCCTTATGCTTTTGTTTGCTAGACCCCTTCTTCTTCAATTGAGGACAATCGAGTTTTATGTGTCCTGACCTTTTGCACTCATAGCAAATGATGGAATCATTTTCTTTGGTAGATTCAAGTTTCAATCATTCCTACTTTTGCAACCTTTTTCCTTTGTTGGACTTCATGAACCTCTTGAATCTTCTAGCAAACATGGTCATCTCTTTATCCTCATCCACATCATCACTTGATTAACATTATTCAATTATTGTGGATTTGAGAGCTACACCGACCTTTTTCTTCTTCTACCCTTTCTTTAATTATCATCTCAATAGTGAGCAAAGAACCAATCAGCTCATCTAGTGAAACTATTTCCAAGTTATTTCTTTCTTCTATGGCAGTCACTTTAGCTTCCCATGACTTTGGCAAGCTTCGAAGCATTTTTCTCACCAATTTTTCATTCGGATAAGTCTTTCAATATGACTTGAACCCATTGGTAATAATTGTGAATTGATTGGAAATGGCCTTAATATCTTCTTCGGGCTTCCTCTTGAATGTTTCATAATTAAGTGTGAGAATTCCAACCTTCGACTTTTTTACTTGGCTTGTGTTGGGACCACCGATACACCCTGTGGAGCAGCGGAAAAATTATTTCGATGATCCAAAGCAAAGGATCCATGTACAAGGAACTAATCATGTTGAAATAAGGTTAAAAATATACATTATCTTACTGAAAACATTGAAAGGATATTGTTGATTTAATGTCGATTCCAAGCCACAACGAAAATGTCTCAGCCTTTACGCAGTCCACCTCGTCAAAAATGAACAGTCACTTTCTGTTGAACTTTTCAAAGAGAATTAAAAACGGTTGCTAAACCTTTTAAATTATTAAGTTGGTAACCTCAACACACTAAGGGATTATCATCCTTTTATTCTCTTTGATATCACATATTAAAAAGGAAAACCAGGATTATTCCCTTATTAATAGAAAATGCAAATGGAAAGTTAGAAAAATGAATTATTTCTTTCCAAAAGAATATAGGATTATTCTCTTATTAATAGAGAAGACAAATGGAAAGTTAGAAAAAACGAATTATATTCTTTCGAAAAGAATATTAATTTTCATGTCTTTTATATTTTGACCGAAATTAATTAATATAATTATTTATATTA
>JABEZY010268519.1:0-15942 GCA_013467495.1 Gossypium gossypioides | reverse complement strand
ATTGAATTGGTTAAATATATGAGTTAGTTAAAAAATTAGATAACATATATAATGGTACCCAAAACATTAGGTCGGCCCAATAGGCACATCATATGTGTGAAAAGTGACATATAGGTTCCTAAAGGGGGTGCCACCCACTTAGTAGTCATATTAGGACTACATGTATTTCTTTTTAATATTTTTATTTTGTTACCTCTTATTCAAGTAAATTTTTTGTATTTTTTTCTATAAATAAAGACCATGGGCTAGGTAAAAAAAAGACCATATCACTCTGTCATTTAATAGTGAGGTTTATTTTTCTAATAAATTTTATTTATCAAGAGAGCTTAGTTTTGGTTTCTAGTTGTAACACCCAATAACAGACCCAATTGTCGGGTCCAAGCTACAATGTGTCACATTCGTTGTCGGAGCAACCACGATCAAAATATTGTTCAATTTACAACATTAAACATTCAAATATAAATAAAACAGGTATATAAAATGATTTGTATTCATTTACGGGTCTTATACGAGCTTTTCACCTATTAATTATAAACTTATTTAGTCATGAAGTCATTCCATTATAGTATAGTGACTGAGCTCTCCCCAACAACATACCATTACGAAAGCAACTCGATCAATGCTCGTCCAATGACCTTGTCGTAAGTAACCCTTATAGGATATCATTAATCTCTTTGGGATAAATTTGTTCTCCCAATATGATCATATTTTATCTCATAATAACCATTACATCCTCCTTCATGAAAATTTAATCACTAACAAATAGTGATCAAGTCATCCATTACAAAGACGAACGACCCGTGGCCACATTTACTTTTCATCAGCCATGTAATGCCAATGAGAGGATATAATTTACTCATGTCTCGGACTATGAATTCCACTGTTGTGAATGATGCTACATACTATATATGTCGTATACCCAATGCACCAGCTTTTGATTCCTTATCTCTTTGAACTTAGGCTTTTATACGAGTCACGCATACATAGGTTGTCATCCACTCAGGATTTAGGTATGCCGCACTATAAATATCACAAGTGAATAAATCCATAAATAGATTCAGGATCTACTCCTCTTGGGTTCAGTTCGATGTACTACAAATCTAGTCAGTCACATCTATATCTCTACCTTCTGGGAATCATCCGCTCCGATGCCCAAGATAAGACATCTCCCCAATTGGACTTGATAGACAACATATTAGTTTTTCAATCGGTTTGCTTATTTTCGACTAGACTAAAGACATGTTTAAGTTTGTCTACTAATATAAGTTGTCTTTTCTTATTACGATCTAACCACGTAATATCGATTAGTATTAGTTTAAACATTAGACAACCAGTGAGCCAATATTTGCATCTATTTTGCTTTGCATGCAAAAGCCACATAAGGATAATTATATAAAGTATATTAATGTAATCCATGAATTATTTTATTGACCAATCTGTTAAAAAAAATTATAAGTTTACAAACGAATATACTACACTCAAGACACAAGATATAGTCTCCCACTTACACTAGTGAAGTAGATAAGTCATATTCCACATTCTCATGCTCTCTACAGGTTTTTCAAAACTCCTAGTTAGTAGAGTCTTGGTAAACGGGTCCACAAGGTTATCCTTAGATGTGACCTTGACTACATCCACGATAATGTCTGTAATTGCCTCCCTTATGATATGATACTTTCGATCAATATGATTTGTCCTCTTGTGGTTTTTCATCTCCTTGGTATTAGCTATTGCTGCACTTATCACAATACAGTTTGATAGTTTTTCAAATACTAGGACTAACTTCAAGATCCATACGAAACTTTTGAAGTAATATTGCTTCTTTGGTAGCCTCAGAAGTAGCCACATGTTTGGCCGCCATAGTGGATTCAACAATACAGCTCTGTTTTACACTTTTTCACATAATGGACCAGCTGCTTAGGACAAAAACATAGCTCGATGTTGATTTCCTCGAATCTGAACACATTTATAAGTTAGAATTAGTATATTTGATAGGAATAAGATCTCATTCGGAATACACAAGCATATAATCCTTCGTTCCCTATAAATACTTGAGTATATGATAAACTGTCTGTCAATATCTTAATCCTGGATTCGTCTGATATCAACTCACCAACCCCACTACAAAACAGATATCTAGGCGTGCGCATAACATAGCACACATAAGACTTCCTACTATCGAAACATAATGATCCTTTCTCATATTCTTTCTTTCTTCTACTATTTTAGTACAGTCCTCCAAATAGATGAAATCTCGATACAGAAGGTTGATTTCCCTTCTTCGAATCGATCATTGCATAACATTCCAATATCTTGTGTATGTATGAAGCCTGCGATAGTGCTATCACTTTGTTCTTTCGATCCTTTAAGATTCGAATACTAAGGACAAAATTAATTTCTCCCGAGTCTTTCATGCTAAACTATTGGGTTAACCACAGTTTAACTGATGATAATGTCCCTACATCATTCCTAATAAGTAGAATGCCATTAGCATACAAAATGAGAAAAACATTTTTCTATCCCCAATATGTTTATAAACATAATGTTTTTCTACGTTTTGCTCAAATTCAAAAGTCTTGATCACTTGAACAAATATTTGATTTTATGAGTGAGATGTTTGCTTAATTTTATATATGGATCTAAGTAGTTTGCAAACTTTATACTCGTTTCCTTTAGCTATATATCTAGAGGGTTGCATCATATAGATGCTCTCTTCAAGATAGTCGTTCAAGAATGCTGTCTTGACATCCATTTTCCAGATCTCATAATCGAGAGCCGCTGCAATGGATAATAATATATGGGTTGACTTGAGCATGGCAACCAGAGAAAAGCTTTCTTAGTAATCAATACCTTCTTTCTGAGTATACATTTTGCTACAAGTCTAGCTTTATAAGTTTCCACTTTTCCATTCGCATTTCTTTTCTTCTTACAGATCCACTTACACCTTATGAGTTTTATCCCTTCCGGTAAATCTACAAGTTCTCACACTTAGTTGGAATCCATAAAATCCATCTCAACTTTTATAGCTATTTTCTAGAGCTTGGAATCAGCACTCTGCATCTCTTTGTCATATGTGGGTGTGTCATCATCTTCCTGGTCGACAGACTCAGTGTTTAAAATACTTCCACTAGATTGGAAGAACTCAAGTCTACGAGAGACCCTCCCACTATGGCGAAGTACCATATGCTACTGATCGTTTGTAGGTCTTATATTAGGAGTTGGTTTTGGAACCATTTTTGTAAGGCTTTATATATTTCCCGAGAGTTCCTCGAGTACTTTTTTACTCTGAGGTTTTAAGTCATTCATGTAATTTTTTTCATGAAAAGTAGCATGAGTTGACACTATCACAGTTTTCTCTTTTGAATTATAAAAAAAGCCACCATTTGTTCTCTTGGGATATCCTACAAACATGCACAATTCTGTCTGTGAGTTCAACTTTCTCGCATCTTTATCCAATATATGGGTCAAGCATCCTAAAATTCTTAAATGGTTTAGATTTGACTTTCTTTCATGCCATAATTTGTATAGAGTTTTTGATGTTGCATTAGTTGGCACATCATTCAGAATATAGCAAGTCGTTTGTACTGCATATCCCAAAAAGAGATTGACAATTTCGAATAACTTAACATCGAACGAGCCATGTCTAACCACATTCGATTCATTCTTTCTGCCACGTCATTCTATTGTGGAGTGCCCGACGCGGTTAACTAGGATAGAATCCCATTCTCTATAAGGTACCCTATAAACTCATCTAAAAAATATTCCCCACCTCGATTAGATCAAAGTGCCTTTATGGGTAAACCTAGTTGTTTCTCCACTTCGGCACGAAACTCTTTGAATTTGTCAAAGGTTTCACTATTGTGGTGCATTAAATACACATATCCATATCTGGAGTAATCATCAATAAAGGTTACATAATACTCGTAACCACCTCTTGCACTAACATTCATAGGGATACATATCTCAGTGTGCACAAGTTCTAAGGGTCTCATGGCCCTCATTCCTTTTGCATTAAAAGATCTCTTACTCATCTTAACTTCTAAGAAAGACTCACACTTTGGAAGATCAACTTCTTTAAGTGAACTTCAAGTGTCATCTTTCACAAGTTTAGTGATTCTTTCTTGGTTAATATGACCAAATCTCAAATGCCAAATATACGTCTCATTAGAGTGTGAATTTTGATTTATTTATTTTATTCAAAATTTCAGTTTGAAGTAGTGTGTACATCTTTAGTTTGATAAAATAAAGACTATTTGACATCCATCCATTATAGATAAGTTTGTGATTTCAAAATATTGTAATACTATTATTAAAAGTCACGATCAAACCGTCTTTATATAAACATGCAACAGAAATCAAGTTTCTTTTGAAACTTGGTCCATAGAAAACGTCTTTTAAAATAATCTTCCTAAAATTATCAAAATAAAGATGTACATGTCCCACTACTTCAGCTGCCACAGTCGTCCCATTTCGGTCAGCAGCGATAGACTCATCTTTCTTCTCCTCGAACCCCTATAGAGAAACACATACTTGATTAGTAGTCTTCGAATTAATAACCCGATAGTTTATTAAATCTTCCACTAAGCAAGCTTCTATCATAAAGAGTTCCATACATTTGCCTTCGACGGTCTGGTATTCCTTCCACTATTTACAGTTTGCATTGAAGTGCCATTTCTTACTATGGAAGAAGTATATAGATTTAGATAAGTCTTTAGACTTCCTTATTATCTTCCTTTCCACTTGTGGTGGCCCAGATACCTTAGCATCGTCTTTCCTAGTGAGCTTTCCCTTCCCTTTTGAGGAAGAAGAGACAACTATGTTTGCTTCTACAATTCGGACCGACTGATTGACATTCAACACCAACTCATAGGATTGTAACTCCTTCATGAGTTGTGTAAGCGTTAAGGTATTGTTCCCAAGGTTATATGCAGCCCGAAAACTTGCAAAATCCTTGGATAAGCTCTTGAACATCATATCAATTTGAGTGTTCTGATCCAAATTGGTCTCATTATTTTTGACCTCGGTAAAGTATCTCATAATAGTAATCATATGGTCTTTGTCCGAAGTGTTGGGCTTTTTTTAGGCATTCATCAAACCAGTAATAGTTTACTATCATGCCAAGGCAGGTTGGCCTCCAAACATGTCTTTTAGTTTATTTTGAATTACTTTAGCAGTCTTACAGCTCTCCAGTTGCTTATAAAGGGTGTTGGTCATGCTTGTCAATATATAGCAATGAGTTATCTCATCAGACTCCTCCCAGCGTTTTTTAGTCTTAGCTTGAGTTGCTAGATCAAACTTATTACCAAGAACTACTTTAAGTTTCTCACATCTTAGGACAATCATTAGATTCCTTTTCCATTCTTAATAGTTATTTTTGTTCAGTTTGTTTTTCAGTGAGTATATTTAATAAAGGAGTATGTGTCATTTTTATACTGAAAATAAAACATTCATTCATTAATCTGTTTGTATTAAGCAAATATTTGAAAACCTTTTGCAACATTACCCTATGCATTAAGATGATGCATGTGTCTTAAATTAAACCTTGAAAACATTTATAACTTGTTGCAACGATAATTCTTACACCCATTGAGTCAAGCCACCGTGGGGTGGTCATGATCAACTAGTAAGAACAAGGATTTCTATCCAATTAGTTTATGAACCTAATTCCTTATACATTCACACGTACTAATAATCGTATAACATTTAACTATTATTCTAATTGAAGTAAAGCTTCGTGGGATGTTACTTAGCTAGAAGATCTTGAGTGTATAACCATCAACTTAACATCTATCACATTATGCACCACAAATGAGTCATCGTGGGATAATGTTATCGAGTAGCATGTTGTGACTAGTTTTCCTCTCGAAAGATAGAACTTCTTGTTATATTGCATAATAATACCTACCATAGAGGCCGATCCAACTATCATATGATTAAAAGATATTTCTACTTACTTTCATGAAATCTCCTCAATGAGGTCCACATGATAATCCTACCGCGTGGTAGTTAAATTGTCATGCCATCACAAGAGACCATTGATGAAAGTTGTAGGTCTTGTTTAGGAATCTTCTCCCACTCAGTATTTTTAAAACATGTAAGGTTTTTTTAATGTCTGGATTCAATCATTGATCAATATCTGCAGGACAAGTTCATATGACATTCTTCCCTAAACTATATGGCATGCTTATTATACATTTGCAGTCAAATAGATATCATCATACTTATCTCATAAATAAAAACATAAAAGCTTAAATGAATCTCACAAGCCAAAGTTTCCATGATTCCAACCTAGAAATATAAAAAAAATTACAAAATCCACCCCCAAAGTATATTTTTGGTATTTTATTTTGCCACCATGAACTTCTGTTGCGATACTGGTTCACGTTTCTGTCATCGTCGTCGTTTCCACATCATTGTTGTCACCACCGGGCTGTCTTAGGTCACCGTTGGACCACCATCGGCTACTGTTGTCAAACATCATCATTAGCCACCGTTTCTACCAAACATCACCGTTGTCAGTCTCTTATCGGTTTGGCTAGGTTGGGTTCACAACATCTTAATCGGCATGGATGCATCCCAATTTTTTAAGTTTCGTCGAAAAATTTAAGTTACAAAATTCCTACGTCCATTTCCAGCTCACATAATTTATTCTAAATTGATAAAATTAAACTTTGCATGGAGATGATAGTCCACGATTTAGAATATACATACCTGAGAAAATTAATCAATTACATTTAATTTTATAATAACCACAATTTTGTCAAAATTACTTTATCATACAAAATAATAAAATAATATAATATATTCATTCACATACATTCCCCTAAACATGCATGCAATTATAAGAATGTCACATCTTACCAAAATTAATCACTCATGAAGAAGAGAGAGAATTTCAATCTCGATTTATACTATAAACATAACACAACCTAGTTCTGATACTAATTTTTGAAAAAATCCAATTCAAAACTGGTTTTCTTGCACATTAGAAAATAAAATTTATGAAAACTGAGCCGATTTGTGATATTTACAGTAATAAACCCCTTATCGAAATCGCACATGGGTTTTCAACTAGACGAATCCTTGCCATTCCTAGATTTTAATTGAACGACCTTCTCCGCTATTCTCTTACCACGAACTCCTTCGAGTGTAAGCTCGAACAATTCAAATCAAACACAGAACAAGAAATAGTTTTCTTTACTTTCAGTGTCTAAGAAAAATCTCTTCTAAATAGAAATCAGCATAATTGTTATTCTAAAAAATAGATTCAATACTTATAGAATAAACTCTCACTATTTTCGAGTAGAGTAACAATATCTTAAGGTTCTATATTTAGCTCTATCAATGTAATCTATTTATAAGGAGAAGAGGTAAAACCCTTGTTGAATTGTAGAAGTCTATTTAAAATAGAAAAATGAACTCCTAGCCTAACTAGGAGAATAGGGGGCAGCAACCCTAGTTAAAAAACTAGGGTTTATTGTCCCTCTCTTAAACATGAGGGGTTTTTGGGCCTCTCTCATACCGGGTCCAACTACAAGTACTTCTTAAACTTTTAACCCATTACTTTATAATCTGATCTAATCCGATATTAGTTTTTCTATTTTCCAAAATAAACATCTCAAATTAATTTAAATTAATTAATTTTCCAATTAAATAATTTCGTTAAAATCATGATGACTTCATCATAAAAAAATCTATGAGAAAATATATTTAACATTTCTACATTCAATGGATTTATTATGACCAAATGATTTATTTCATTTTTCGAACTTCATTTAATTTGAAACCATAAATTCATTTCTAAGTCATTTTCATCTTAGAGAAACAACATTCATTTCCGAATGTAACATTTTGTCCATTTTTGGCATTTATATCATTTATGTTCATTTGATTCAACATGCAATTCATTTCCAGTTTCAACGAGATAGTGAAGGGATCGATTCAACATTTGCGATTAGAGCTCAAATAATTATAATTAACTTCCAAATTTTTGCCCATTAATTATATACTCATTTAGTCACGAAGTCATTCTCCTATAGTATCATGACTGAGCTCTATCCCCAACGACATACCATTATGAAAGCAACTCGATTAGTGCTTATCTAATGACCTTGTCATAAGTGTGTTACTCTCATAGGATATTCTTAATATCTTTGGGATAAATTTGTTCTCCCAATATGATCCTATTTTATCTCATGGTAACTATTTCATCTTCCTTCAGTAAAAGTCAATTACAATCAAATAGTAATCAAGTCATTCATCATAAAGACAAACGACCAGTGGCCACGTTTACATTTCATCAACCAGAGGATATTATTTACCCATGTGTCAGGTTATGAATTCCACTATTGTGAATGACGCTACATACTGCAGAAGTCATACACCCAATGCACCAAAGTTTAATTTCTTATCTATTTGAACTCAGGCTTTGTAACGCCCTCAACCCAACCCGATTCATCCGATCTGGATCTTAGGTGTTACATTACTATTATAGACTTATACATGCTTTAATACATACAAATTATCAAATAAATACATCTTATTAATAATCCCACCCAACAAAATTGCATCTTGGCGAGCAACGTGTATAGAACTTACAAATATAATTACACATCCCCCTTACTCAACCTCTAGATAATATTACTGACTTCATTTATTGACCAACTCAGTCTATTCACACTATAAAGCTTACAAACCAATTTTCGAGACATGTACAAAATATTTTTACCGGGCTCAACACACTCGTGCAACCCATGCTCGTATGCATGTGTCCACTTCACCACTCCTTTGGCGTAGCCTTGGCGTGTCCCCCTCAATGCTTCCTTTACTTGAGACATAAAATATAAAGTGGTAGGTCCGATAGAACTTAATGAGAAAGCCCTCTTTTACTTGAGTCTTTATTCAAGGATTTCATCATTTGTTATTGATTGTACAAATTTTGTCATAATCTTCCACATTGGTGTTTCTTTCAGAGCTAAACCGCACTTGCCAATTCTCAGAATACCATGTTCTTCATTCATTCAGAGTCCTCCCATAGGTGTTTTCTTCAAATGGTTATCACGAGAACCGTTCTTCAGATTCTGCCACGAAGGAGTCCTTTTCCAAATATAACCATTGAAGCTTTCCTTTTAGATTTTCGCAACGAGGGCGTCCTTTTAACAGAGATAGCCACAAAGGCATCCTTTTAACAGAGATAACCACAAAGACATTCATGTAATAAAGATAGCCACAACAGCTTCTTTATAATAGATATTGCCACAAAGGCGTCCATTTAGAGATAGCCATAAAGGCTCCCTTATTCAAAAATTGGTGTTTTTGATGATAGGGATTTGCCTAAACTCACTATCTTGAGGCTTTCCCCTCATCATTGATTCTCACCCAATTGTCCTTTACATATATTCCATATGATGCCATGACTCAACCATGGTCTTACACTATATGGTTTTAGAGTGCCATAGACATGGACTTGTCCTTATCAGATATTTCTGTTTTTAGTCCTGACAGACCCCTTTAGACTAAGTTTCGTGTTTTTAGTCTCGACAGACCCCTTTAGATGACTTCGGAGACAATCACATACTCATAATGCAGACTCATGCTTGATAGATTTATTCCTTTCAAACTTCTTCATAACAGATGCATTCATGCTTCTATATATGTAACACATTCCCCTTAAACTTCATGCATAGACCCTTCATGTAGTGGCTTGTTCATGACAGACACTTTCACAACAGACTTGTTCAAACAGTGACTAACTCATGAAAGACATATTCATGCTTTCAGACTTATATTTACACATACTATTCATTTTCTTTTTAGAGTCATAAAGTCATACTTGACTACTTCCAGTTTCATACTTTAGTCAATTAGCATAGATATATCTAGACTACAACATACATGTAGGAGTTAGTCTAGAGACTCACATGTTAACTTTAATAATAGCTTGAGCCCCAAGTTCATACATCTATAGGCAGAATCTTGAAGGTCATTGTTTGTAAGACATAGGAATACTATCAAATCTTAACTTTTATTTTCATCTAAAACCTAAACAAACTCTTTACAAGGCCTTACTTTTACATCTTCATATTTATACTCAAGCAAGCTCACTTTTACAGGAGAAACTCATATAGGTCCAAAAGACTTACCCCAGGTGAACAAACAACCCTATATTTAAACTCTGACCTTTAGTCTTACCGTAGCAGGAAAATCCCTTGATCAACAATTATAGGAAGGTAGCAATCGTGCTATTTTAAATAGAAGGGAGAAGATAACTTTCTTTCCTTCAGAAGCTTCCTTAATAAGAATCCTTACTTTTACTGTGAGACTTGAAACATGTCACTCAACTTTCAAATCTGCCCTCATTGGTGGCTTATAGCTATGAGGAAACGTGTATAAGAATTCAAAATCTTTTTCATATTTTTAATTTGACCGATTGTTCATTTCTAATTATCTCGTTAGTGTATAACCTACACATTAACTAAACTAACTAGGCACGCCTTAATCTTGGCAACATCCCTTACCACTCAGGAACCTTTGACATTGTTTTTCCAATTTCTCCTTCTACATGTACACATACTTTATAGAGGACATTCCTTCCTTTAATTTTCCATTATTGCCTATATGCCCTACTAGCGCGCCAGAACGTCAATTGGGTGAGTAGGGTCGCGCCAACCATATTTCCTTTTAGCTACATGCCCAGAATCAAGACTTCGCCAAGTTTGGGTATTACAGGCTTTTACTTACATCAAAATATACGAGTCACGCATACATAGTCCATTATCCACTCAAGATTTAGGTACGTAACTCTATGAATGTCACAAGTGAATAAACACATAAACGGATTTAGGATCTATTCTTCTTGGGTCCGTCTGATGTATCGTTTGTCCAGTCAGTCACATATATGTTTCTATTTTATGGGAGTCATCCGCTCTGATGCCCATGACAAAGTATTTCCCTAATTGGACTTGATAGATGACATATTAGTCTTTCAATCAGTTTACTTATTTCTAATTAGACTAGAGACATGCTTAGGTTTGTCTACTGATATAAGCTATATTTTCGTATTAAGATCAGACTATGTAATATCACTCAGTATCAGTTTAAACATTAGACAACCAATAAGCAACATTTGCTTCCATTTTGCTTTACATTCAAAACTCATATGAGGACAATTATACAAAGTATATCAATGAATTTGTTTTATTAACCAATTTGTTTTAAAAAAATTACAAGTTTGCGAACGAATATACTACACTTTAGGCACCTGATCCAACACTTACTCCTATCGAATATAATAATTCTAACATCCAAATGAGTCGATATTTGAGGAAATCGACATCAGGTTATGTTTTGTCCTAGTTAGTGGGTCTATTGTATGGAAAAATGTAAAGTAAAGTTGTACTGTAGACTCCACTATGGAGGCCAAATATGTGATTACTTCTGAGGCTACCAAAGAAGCAATATGGCTCCGAAAGTTCTTTACGGATCTTGTAGTTGCTCCTGATACGGGAAAAACTATCACACTGCATTATGACAATAGTGCGGCAATAGCTAATATCAAGGAGACAAGAAACCACAAGAGGACAAAACATATTGATTAAAAATATCATATCATAAGAGAGGCAGTTGCAGATGGAATCGTAGATGTAGTCAAAGTCGCATCCAAGGACAACCTTGCAGACCCGTTTATCAAGACTTTACTAGCTAGGAGTTTTGAGAAACACGTGGAGAACATCGAAATGCATAATATGACTCATCTACTTCACTAGGGCAAGTGGGAGACTATTGGATCTAATGCCCTAAGTGTAGTATTTTCGTTTGTAAACTTGTAATTTTTTCAAACAGATTAATTAATAAAAAAAATTCATTGATTGCATTAATTAATAAAACAAATTCATTTATTGCATTAATAAAATAGTCTAATTGAGGAGATTCTTTTTCTTGGGCATCTAACCGCAATGAGGCGGTATCCGCAAGTATACAGGTCTAGTTGTAATATAGTTAAAACGGAGTAAGTGAGTACTTCGAGGATCGTACCCAAGAGAGGTGAGTGCTAGATCAATTTTGACCTGTACACTAAAAGATCTAATTAGTACTTTAATTTAGTTATAGTACAAAAGTAAAGTAAAAAGGATTTTTTTTAGGGTTTTATAATAATAAGAAAAATAATATAAAGAACTAAAATTTGAGAGATTGAAAAATAGATATAATCAAATCTGATTATGAGTGATTAGCTCGCTTCAATAATCCCCATCAATTGTTGCTTCGGGTTCCTCATCAATCAACTAGTCACTATCCCAGCAAGATCTTTTGATATTCCACTTGAATAACAAGTCAACAATGACTACTTATCTTCCGACCTCACAGTCCAGATTGGTTTGGGGTGAAGGTGTTCACAAATGGGCAATACCAATTTTGGGTTAATGCCCACTTTGATGACTTCCTAGGGTTGTTAGGCCTGGGTTTATTTTACGTTCTTCCTTTCCCAAACAACTGATCCGTTGAGTATCCTTACAAAACAGTTAACAAATCATACATTTACTCACTAATCCCCCATAGAGGGATTAGTTCTTCATGTCTCCATGGACAATATAGAATCGATATAAAAAGAAAACATGCTAACTAAATCGACAATATAGAGTTTACAAAAGAGCCTGATTGTATTAAGATTGATCGCAAATCCGCAAGGTTTGATTGTCTCCACAATTTAGATCTTTTAAAATAAAACAAGAACGAATGAAAATAAATCTAACCTAAAAAAAAAGAAAACTAAACTGAAATTAAAATACTAATTCTAGGCTAAGCGAATAGTGTATTTTACATGTGACAAATGAGTCTATTTATAGATTTTAGGTGGCCGTCGTCTTTAACCCTAGGTTAGTTGATGTTCCCGAGCTTTAAGTTTGATTGTACAGACCAAAACGCCCCCTGGCTCGTGTTTTATTTTGTCCANAGTTAATGTCACAACACACCAGGACCTGTGTCGCAACGTAGGAGTTAATATACTCCCATTGTGGTATCTTCAGGGCTATATTTGGTATGTGTCGCGACATCAAAGGCAGTTCTGTGATTTCTCCATTATGTTCCCTATGTTACAACACTAGACCTTCCATGTTGCAACGTAGAGACCAATATTGATTTGGTACGCCTTTTAATGGTCTCCTACACACTTATAAAGTTCATTAGCCCACCATTAGGCCTCATTTGGCCCCTAAGGTCAATAAAAGACTCAATTTACATATTTTATTAAATTAATGGAAACTTAAGAAAACATAATTAAAAATTAATAAAAACGCTTGTCTTTAAGCTTCTAAAGTGGGAAAATTAGTTTAATCTGCTTCACTGAATTACTGCAAATCAGCATGAGAGCAGACGACTCCCAAAAGATAGAGACATAGATGTGGCTGACTAGACTGACAGTACATCTAACTGGACCCAAGAAGAATATATCCTGAATCAGTTTATATATTTATTTACTTGTGAAGTTTTTAGTGTGGCATACCTAAATCCTGAACGGATGACGGACTATGTATGTATCACTCGTACACTTTGATGTAAGTAAAAACCTTATTTCAAATAGATAAGGAGCTTAAAGCTAGTGTGTTAGGTGTACGACTTCTGCAGTATGTATCGTCATTCACAATAGTGGAATTTATAGCCTGAGATACAGGTAACTGATATCCTTTCTTTGGCATTTCATGGTTGTTAAAAAGTAAACATGGCCACGGGTCGTTCGTCTTTGTGATGAATGACTTGATTACTATTTGATAGTAATTGACTTTTCATGAAGGAAGGTGTAGTTATTACCATGAGATAAAATAGGATCATATTGGGAGAACGAATATTATCTCAAAAAGATTACACACACTTATGATAAGGTTATTGGATGAGTGCTAATCGAGTTACTTTCGTAATGGTATGTTGTTGGGGAGAGCTCAGTCACGATATTATAGTGGAATGACTTCGTAACTCAATGAGTTTATAATTAATAGGCGAAAAGCTTGAACTTAATTATAAATCATTTTAGCATTAATTACGTATGTCTAACCGATCCCTCCGCTAGCTTGTTGAAACCAGAAATGATTTACATGTTGAATCAAATGAACAAAAATTAATAGAAATGGTGAAACGGAGAAATAGGAAACATTTGGAAATGATTATGGTTTTCTCCAAAATGAATATGAAAATAGAGAAATAAATTCATTTGGAAATGAATGTAATTTTTTCCAAAATGAAAATAAGAATGAAAAATTAAAATGACCTGAAAAATAAATTTATGTTTTTCGAATTAAATTAAGTTTGAAAATGAAAATAAATCATTTAGTCATAGTGAACCGTTGAATACGAAAATATTAAATATATTTTCTCATAGATTCTTTTATGGTAAAGTCATCATGATTTTAATGGAATTAGAATTGGGTTGAGAAAATTATTTAATTGAAAATATATTAAAGTTTATTTTTGGGAAATAGAAAAACAAATATTGGGTTGAATCAAATTATAGAGTATTAGGTTAAAAGCTCAGTAAGTACTTGTAATTAGACCTGATATAGAAGAGGCCCAAAAGCCCCTTATGTTATAATGTGAAACGACAAACCCTAATATTATTAACTAGGGTTGCCGCCCCCTACATCCGAGTTAAACTAGGAGTTCGTTTTTCTAGTTGAAATAAACTTCTAAAATTTAATAAGGGTTCTACCTTCTCTCCCTATAAGTAGATGGCACCGGTAGGGCTATTTACACAACTTTAAGATATTGTTACTCTATCAAAAAAATAGAGAGAATTTATTCTCAACAATTAAATCTATTTTTTTGGAATAATAGTTCTATCGGTTTCTGTTTGGAAAGAAAATTTTCGTTTCCACCCAAAAGAAAAGAAAAACTACTTCTAGTTATGTGTTTGATTTGAATCGTTGGAGTCAACACTCGAAGAAATTTGTGGTATGATAATAGCGGAGAAGATTTTTGGTTGAAATTCGAGAATGACAATGGTCCGTCTATCTGAAAATACGAGAACAATTTTGGTCTAGGTTTTATTTCTATAAATATCACAAATCGGGTTCATTTTCAAAAATTCTATTTTTCGCTATGCAAGAAAATCATTTTCAAAATAAAGTTTTTCCAACACAGACCATGTACACTCGCACTAGGGTTCTAGCCTGAGATCCATTTTCTCAGGCTACTCCTCAATACAGAGCCACCATGAGGATTTCCTCGACCCCTAATAGTAGGAGAAAACCTCTAGGTGGTAATAGGAGAATTAACTCCATTTCTCTAACAATCTCGAGTAAAATGTTCCAGTGACCCACCTCGAAGACATGACCTGGTCTTCTTCCAACCCTCGCCCCTATGCCTTTTTCCACACAGATCACAATTTGGAATATCTACATTTCTAGCAGGGCCTCTTATAATAGCTCGTTTTTAGTGAAATCAAAACAGTGGTTTCGAGACCACAAATTTGAGGTCAAAATAAAATATATTTTAATATCATTTTCTATTCTATAGTATGATAGGAATGTTGTATGAAAATTTCGTTAAGAAATTTTATCAATTACACGTCTAATTTGTTATTTAAAAGAAATAGTGATTAAATAGCTTAACCAATAAATAACGAGGGACTTAAGGCATAAATATGCCAAAATCAAATGGCTGAGGCAGTATAAGCCTTAAAAAGATGAAAAAATGGTGTGAACTAAGGGCAAAATTGGAAATTTTGCCAAATTTAATGAAATAAATGAGAAATTAAAGAATTCTAGACATTTCATCATCATTTTTAGTTCTAAAAATAAACATTGAAGAGGGTTTATTCTGGTTCTTCAATTCTTGATCCATGTAAATAAAATCCTTACCCGTTTCTCGAAATTTTTATGTTTTTACGATTTTTACAATTAGGTCCAATTAACCTTTACTTTGGTTTTTGATTTTATTGAAAATATTGGAAGTTAC
>JABEZY010268330.1:0-17620 GCA_013467495.1 Gossypium gossypioides | reverse complement strand
TGAAATTGTGAAATAAATGAAATATAGGGCATGCTAGGGACCTAATTGATATTCAGCCATAGTGGGTTGTAAAATTTCATGAATTTCCATTTTTATGAGCTCTGGACCAAATTGCAAAGAAATTAAAAGTATAGGGGCAAAATGGTAATTTTTCCAAAATATGATTTTGGGATAAATTGAATGTGTTGTATATTAAATTAAGTTGAATTTATCCGTATAGGTCAACTCAAACCTAGTACGGAGCTAGATCGGGGTAAAGAGAAAGTCTTGAATTAATCGTCTTAGTATCTACGTATATTCGTCGAGGTAAGTTTGTGTGATTAAATTGTGATTGTATGTTTTATTTTTAAATATGCATGAATTGTAAATTTTCTACATGTATACATGGTTGCATATCCAACTCCGTACGACTACCGAGCCTTGTTTGAACCTTAGGAATTCGTAGGATACAAATGACATGTCATTAGGGTTTACATGATTCAGGTACTGGTCTTGAACGTCCTACCAATGGCTGAAGTCCTGCATGTGTTGAGGATACTCCACAGCTCGTGAGAGCATACCAATCTATAGCTCGTGTGAGCATGCCGATTTACAACTCGTGAGAGCATACCGATCTACAGCTCGAGTGAGCATATCGGTTCACAGCTCGTATGAGCATACATGTACAGGATTTGACGAATTATAGTTATATATAGTTAGCACACTATGTGTGAGCTATCCCGGGTATCCAACGGTATTCTAAATGGTTCAAGGGCAATATTCTAATACGAATTGGTAAGAGTTCGATACAAACTATTATAGGCATACATATGAATTACATGGAAATGTTGTTAAATGTTATATGGAAAATGGAATTGGATGATACATGTATATGAAATTAATCATTTGATGTGCCCATCCATGATTGTTGGTTTATATATGTATTTACATGGCTAACATGGTTGATGTATATGTGCTTAGGCATTTTGCCAAATTATGTTGGGATATGATATGTTTACTTACCTATTATTTGACTAAATGGTAAGTTTCATTCTATATTATACAAACTTAGTAAGCTTAAATGCTTACTCTGTGTTATTTTCCGTGTTCTATAGTGAATCAGAAGCTGGTTCAGGTTGGAAGCTTGTCGGAGCTATATCACACTATCCATCGACCCTTTTTGGTACATTCGGATGTTTAATTTTGGTTATAATGGCATGTATAGGTATTTTGGTTAATGTTGGCCATATATTTTGGTTTTTGTTTTGGCCATTTAACTTGGCTTGTGATTTGGCCTTTTGTTGATTAAATGGTATAGTTGGTATGTTTATATGTAGCTTAAAAATGGTTGATGATATGCTTGATATGGTTGAATGATGGAAGATGAAATGATAGTTGAATGTGCATATTGTATAAGTCTTACAACTTGTTGTGAATTGGTACTTTGATATGCATGATCTAATTGGTTATTTGATGCTAGTTATAGAATGGCATTTTGGCACCAAATGGTTGTGTTTTGGTAAGTAAATTACATGGTATGTATTGACGCAAATATGCATACGAGTTAGTTGATTATTTGGTCAAATTGAATAAATGGTTAGATATGTTTATATATGGTCATTTGAGGTGCCTAAGGGCATATTGGTTGTATGATGTTATACCATATGTTTATGACTTGTTTATGCTTGATTTGGATGCCTTGTTCTGGCTTGTAAATATATGCAATGTTGATTGTAGGTACATGCCTAATTGAGTGAGAAAAAGGGCTTGTAAAATGGCCTATTTTTGTCCACATGGGTAGAGACACGGCCGTGTGTCGCTATAGCTTTCAAAGGGTTACAAGTCAAGCTATTACACGGCCTTGCACACGGGCGTGTGAGGTTACTTCGAAGGGTATACGGCCTGGCACACGGGCGTGGGGCTTGGTCGTGTGACCCAAGTCAGTGAGTTACAGGGTACAGACATGGGCTGGGACACGGCCGTGTATCCCTATTTTGAGTGCCCACACAGCCTGAAACACGTGCGTGTCTATTGGTCGTGTTACCCCTGCATTGTTGAAAATTTTCAATATATTTTTGAAATTTTTTTTGAGTTTTCCGATTTAGTCTTGCCTTATTTTTAACGCATATTTAGGGCCTCGAGGGCTCGTATAAGGGAAAATATGTATGATTTGACTTGTTTTTAATATGTTTATTACTAAGATATGAAATGTTTTAAATTTCTGTCTGTTTGAATTGTAAACTTCGAGAATGGTCCGTAACCCTGTTCTGACGACAGATACGGGTTAGGGGTGTTACAATTTCAAATTGGTCCCGAATTATTTTAAAGTTATTTTTAGGGCCTCGAAGGCTCGATTTAGGGATGGATTGCATGTGAATGAATGGATTATGAAATGTTTCAATTTATAAAATTGTCTGGATGTTAAATGTTTCTGGTTGTATGATAATGTTCCTTAACTTGAATTTGGCAACAAAAATAGGTTAAGGGTGTTACATCTTTGTGGTCAGGAACAGTGGTATCATGGAATGATCTTTGCGTGGGGTTTTTGCTACGATATAATCCCCCCAAATATGAATGCCAATCTTGGAAATGACATCACATCTTTTCGGCAATTGGAGGATGAAACACTATATGAAACATGAGAACAATTCAATGATTTAATTCAAAAATGTCCGATGCATGGATTCCAACATTGGACTCAGATGGAGATATTCTATAATGTGTTGAATATGTAAACGAGGATGGTAGTTGATACTTTGACCAATGGTACTTTGTTGGATCAATCTTATAATGAAGCATATGAGATTTTGGAAAAGATTGCCAATAATGATTATCAATATCCTACCACACGAGTTGGGACGGGTAAGAGAGCTGCTGGTACTATAGAGCTGGATGCAATCACTTCATCAACAACCTAAGTATCTTATTTGGCTAATATGATTAAAATAATGAAAAATCCTACTGTAGTTTAGGAATTAAATTTAGCCGAACTATCGTGTGTTTATTGTGGTGAAGACCATGTGTTTGACGAATGCCGATAAAATTTAGCATCTATGTGCTACATGGGAAATTTCAACTGGAACAATAACCCCTATTCCAACACGTAAAATCCAGCATCTGTGTGCTACATGTGCAATGGAAAATTTATCTTTCATACAGATTTTCTTATTTTAGAATGTGAAGTTGACCAAGATGTGCCAATTATTCTTGGAAGACATTTTCTTGCTACAGGCAAGACTTTAATTGATGTACAGAAAGGCGAGCTGACCATGAGGGTAAATGATCAGTAGGTTACCTTCAATGTATTTGATGCTTTGAGATGTGCTAATGTTAACGATGAATGTCACACCGTTGGGTTAATAGAAACAACAGTGGAGGAATTCACTAGATATTGCCACAATAATTCTGACAGTGACGAAGACTAGCTTGAGCAGTGTGATACAGTAAGTTTTGAGGATTTTGGTGAATTTATGGCCGCCAAGTAGATGGTGGATAGACTAGGGAAGAAGTTTGAACTATTGGATTATCAAATCGACATTTTAACCCCTCTAAACTCTCTATAGAGGAACCTCCTACACTGGAGTTAAAACCTTTGCTGCATCATTTGGAGTATGCATATTTGGGCGAAAATAGTACTTTGTCGGTAGTAGTTTCTATGGAGCTGACACCCGAGCAAGAGGCAAGGTTGTTAGAATTTCTTCAGTAATTTAAGAGGGCATTGGGATGGACCCTGGCTGATATAAAGGGAATTAACCCTGTATTCTATATGCATAAGATTTTGTTGGAGGATTGCCCTTGCAATTCCATTGAATAGCAGCGAAGATTGAATCTAATCATGAAAGAAGTCATCAAGAAAGAGATTATTAAATGGCTTGACGACATCATTTACCCAAGTTTAGACAGCTCATGAGTGAGTGCAATGTGTACCCAAGAAAGGAGGTGTCATAGTGGTAAGTAATGATAACAATGAGCTCATACCAACTCGCACTGTCATGGGATGGAGATTATGTATGGATTACTACAAGCTTAACAAGGAAACGAGGAAGGATCATTTTCCCCTACCATTCATTGATCAGATGTTGGATAGGTTAGTTGGGAAAACTTTCTACTAATTTTTGGATGGTTATTTAGGATATAATCAGATTGCAATAGCCCTCAATAGCTAAGAGAAGACAACTTTCACATGTGCATATGGTACTTTCGCGTTCAAGCAAATGCCGCTCGAGTTATGTAATGCTCCGACAATTTTTTAACATTGTATGATGGCTATATTGTTTGACATGGTGAAAACTTTCTTGAAGCCTTTATGGACAACTTTTCTATATTTGAGAATGAATTTGAAGATTGCTTGAATTTGAAATTAGTTTTGGGCCGCTGTGAAGAAAAGAATCTTGTTTTAACTTGGAAGAAATGTCGCTTCATGGTTTGTGAAGGACTTGACCTGGGGCATAGGATATCATAGAGATGAATTGAAGTGGACAGAGAAAAAATTAAAGTGATAAAGGAATTGCCACATCCCACCAGTTTCAAGGGTATTAGAAATTTTTTAGGTCATGCAGGTTTTTATAGAAGATTCATTAAGGATTTTTCGAATACATCTAAAACCTTGTGCACTTTATTAGAGCAAAATAGAGTTTTCAATTTTGATGAAAAGTGTTTGGTAGCTTTTGAAGAGTTAAAGAAAAAACTCATAACAAAACCAATTGTAGTAGCTCTAGGTTGGACACTATCTTTTGAACTCATGTGTAACCCCAGTGATTATGCCGTGGAAGCCATGTTAGGGCAAAGGAAAGAAAAAATACTGCGGGCAATATACTATGCTAGCAAAATTTTACCAAAAGCGCAACTTAGCTAGACTAGCACAAAAAAAGAGTTATTGGCTGTGGTGTTCGCGTTTGATAAGTTTCGTTCGTATCTAGTTGGTATAAAGGTCATATTCTACACAAATCACTATGCTATTAAGTATATAATGAGCAAGAAAGATGCTAAGCCCAGGTTGATTAGGTGGATACTGTTGCTTCAAGAGTTTGACATGGAAATTAGAGATCGGAAATGACTGAGAATCATGTGGCTAATCACTTGTCGAGGATAGAATATGGAACTGAAGGTAGTCATGATACACTTATTAAAGAAGAATTCCTAGATGAACAATTGTTAGTTGCCATGATATTACCTTGGTATGCTGACATAGTGAACTATTTAGTAAGTGGTGTGTTGCCACTCGATCTCAACGGTCAGAGAAGACGAAAATTTTTTCATGATGCCAATCACTATTATTGGGATGAACCTTTCTTGTTTAAACATTGTGTTGATCTAATAATTAGGAAATGTGTCCCTAATGACGAAATACATAGGCATTCTACAGCATTGTCATTCATCTCCATACGGAGGACATTTCGGAGGGATTAGGACTGTTGCCAAAATAACACCCTTAACCCTTCGCCGCCAATAAATTAGGGTTACGAGCATTATTACTAAATTAATCATAATTTAAATGCAAGCTATTTCATTCAAATCACAGTAAAAATTATGCATATAGTCCTAAATATGACTTTACAAGTCCCTAAAAATGATTTTAGAACAAATAGGGGCTAATTTGAAACAATTCTAAAAGTTTAGGGTGAAAATTCAAAATGCCTAAAAACATGGGACACACGGCCGTGTGGAATACCCTTAGGTGTGTGATTTTCGAAATGGAGACACACGACCGCATCCTTGCCCGTGTAACTCACTGAATTGAGACACACAACCGTGTCCCAGCCCGTGTAACTTTCTCACTTGGGCCATACGGCCGTCTCGTAGGCGGTGTGTCAGCCCATGTGTGACACTACACTTATGCAATTATTCCACACGTTCAGGGCACATGCCCATGTGTGTTACCCGTGTGACAAACCGTGTGCACCTAAATGTACCTTAAAACTCAAGTTTACCATTTCCTACTTGCTTGGGCATTAAGCAACTCAAATACCTACCATTTAACCTATCCAAAACACAAGTAAAAATACTCAAGACATGCCAAAAAGAACCATCTTAAGTGCCTAACTAATGTACCCTCATTGGTACCACATTTTATATCTTCAAAACACATCAACAAACATCATCCAAATCAAGATTTCATGCATACCAAATTCACCCATATTAACCTAACATATAGCTACCTAAGATATCAAGCTTTAAGCTACAAACACATATCAAAACATTGTGTCAAACTAACATACCAAACATATGGCTTCAACCACAAACATATATTTATATGCAATGATCATCATTATACTTAGAACACAAATTTATGTCACATTCACAAACCAACTATCAACCAAAGACTTCATAGGTACATGCCATTACAAAAATAAACATCACCACACTTGAGCTCGAGATTGTTGTTGGATGCTAAGTCGGCGATCCAAAAAGAAGTACCTAACCTGTGCACGAAAAACAAAATCACATGCTTAGTAAAACTCAGTGATATTTCTATAATCTGAACATTTGAAGACATGATATGATACATGAATGCTCAAACTGAATTATACAATCATACTACTATATAAATATACAATTACAAGATATCACCAATTCTATTTCATGCATATTACCACATTATTTCATGTTATGCTCAACTTTTACAAGTATTCATACTTAATTGGTTTTAACATATATTTCAATTCACATCACTTGCTGTATAAATAGCTTTTCATAGATCATTTAACAATTCAATTATATAATGGCACAATCCAACCCCATTTTCAATCCATGAGTACATTACTCATATATTTCATTTATGTTCACAACATAATTCACATTTCATTTTCTAATCCACTTTTTCATTTCCATTTCACATGCTTTGCCATTTCAATATCAATTAGATAAATTTATCATTTAATTACCCCTATTAACACGACCCGTACTCAGATGAATACACGGATCCAACCAACACACCATTTTGGCACCCAGTGCCTTATCGGATAAATCTAAAGTAATAATTGCGCCCAGTGCTATATAAATTGACACCTAGTGTCTTATCGGTTAAACCGAAGCAAATTGGCACGCAGTGCCTCATCGACTCGTGGTCGAAGAAATCCCTGAACTCTTCCTATCCTATGGCATGCTATCTATATCCGACATAGCCTGGAACAATTAATAGGGTTCCATTACACTTACAAATACATCCAATATCCAATTCACATATTTGCACATTACCACATTTAAACATATATTCATTTCAATCTTCATATAATCAATACATTCTTAATATATACTCACCTCAAATGCTTACCATGTGCAATAATTCAAAATGCAATAATTAACAACTTAGTTCGGGTTATAGAAACACAAACTGTGAATTCCGAGCTATTCGATGTTGATTTTATCCTTCTCCTTTTTAGTCGAGGATTCCAGTATGATGTTAGCTATAGAATAAAACAATTAAAATACATTAGTACTACACAATTTAATTCCATATTGAAATTTTTAATTTTTACACTATATTAGCTTAAATTTCAATTTAGTCCCTAAATCAAGACTAATTTTTAACTTTCACATTTAACTCTATATTTTTATACTAATTTCACTTTAAGCTAAATTTAGCTCCCTATTTTTAATATAACATTAAATTTCAAAATTTTCACAATTTAGTCCCTATTACTCAAAATTTACAATTTGTTCTACAATTTTGCCCTTTTCTTTTTCTAACTTAAAAACCTATCAATTTAACCCCTAGTATTTAAACTATTCAAAAACAGTAACATCTAAAATTCTAAGCAATAATAAAAATTGCAACAAGAGTCGGCTAGCCCTAAATACTGGGTTTCCAAAAATATAAAAATTACAAGAAAAAGACTAAATTGCACTAACCAAATTGAGTTTGAACCTTAAGGTCCCTAGGTTTGCCGCAACTTCTTCTCCTTTTCTTTCTTTCTTTTCTTCTTTCTTTAATTTGCATGGAGTGTTTCATATCATTCCACTTTCCTTTTATTTTACTTATTTTACTTATTATTATATCAAATATATGTACATTAAGTTTTATACTATTTATTTATTATAACCTATAATAAGTTAATCTATATATTATATCTCATTAGTGCCGTCCACCTCCCTAAATAAATATATATTTACTATTTTAATCCTTTTAGTTTATTTTAATATATAAATCAACTTTTTGGTCATATGCAATTTAGTCCATGTAACTTAACAATTCCTAATTTCACGAAATTCACTTGACCAAAATCTAATTCACTACTAAACTAACCTCGTAAATATTAAATAAAAATATTTACGGGATTGTTTTACAGAATCGGAGTCTCGAGCCTTAGTTTCCAACACCCTGACAATCGGGTTATTACAAACAAAGTACTTCAGTCAGGATTTTATTAGCCAAGTTTGTTCAAGGATAATCATGAATTATATTAGTCTTGCAACCGTTGTCAAAGAACGTGAAATCTATCTAGGATACAGGAAATGTCATTGCAAAGTATAATGAAGATTAAGTTGTTTGATGTATGAGAAATAGACTTTATGGGTCCATTTTCACCATTAGTAGGCAAGGTGTACATACTATTAGTAGTGGACTATGTCTCTAAGTGGGTAGAGGTCGTTGCTCTTTCTACCAATGATGCAAGGCCAGTAATTTTCACACAAGTACATTTTTACAAGATTTGGTACACCTAGAACCATTATTAGTGATGAGGGGTCTCATTTTGATTGCATGTTGGTAGCTAATGCTTTGCATCGGTATGGGGTGAAACATAAGATTGCCACGACATATCACCCCCAAACAAAGAGACAAGCTGGAATTTCGGACAGAGAAATTAATTTTTTGTAGAAAAAGTGATGAATCCTATTTGTAAGGACTAGTCTACCAGGTTGGATGAAGCTTTGTAGGCATATCAGTATCGTATACAAAACTCCGTTGGGGATGTCACCTTTCAAGCTTGTCTATGGCAAGCCATGTCACCTTCCTGTTGAACTTGAGCACACAATATTTTACTCTATTAATAAGTTTAACATGGATTGGGTCAGTGCTGGCCATAAAAGGTTGTTAGAATTGAATGAAATGGAGGAGTTCCAAGCACAAGCATATGAGAATGCTAAGCTGTACAAGGAAAAAACCAAACATTGGCATGATAAAAGAATCATGCCGTGACAATTTGAACCTGGACAACAGGTGTTGTTATTTAACTCTAGGCTCAAATTGTTTCTAGGTAAATTAAAGTCTTGTTGGTCAGGTCCTTTTGAAGTAGCCCAAGTGTATCCTCATGGAGCTATTAATATCAAGGATTTGAAAACGGGAGTCACATTTAAAGTTAATGGGAAACACTTAAAGCACAACTAGGGTACCTATGTGGATCGAGACAAGCACTCCATTGATCTCCGAGATGTTTAAGCTAGCAATTTCTTTTATCTTTCTTTTCTTTAATTGTTTCGCTTTAATTTTATTTTTAGTACTTATTTAATATTTTTTTCATTTCTATTTTTATTTTTGAAAATTTTTCTATAATTTTCAGAGGTAGAATGAAAAATGTGAACTGAGCAGTTGTGATATCTAGAGGAGTTTGCCATAGCATTGCGATGAAATGGGTAGTGGACAACGTGAGGTTGACTAAACAGATAGGTCCAATGGGAGATATGTTCTTTTAGTTGGGCCGACTATGTTATTGGACGAGCCCATAGAAGGGAAGTTAAAATTTTTGGGATTAGGGCACTTCACATTTTCCCCCCAAAATCCTATTAGTTTTCTTCTTTCCTCCTTTATGTCACGCAACTTTCCTTTGTACGTTTCAATTTTGTTGAACTGTTATCACTATCCCCTTATTTATCTCTCATCAACTGTTCACCTCTCTTAATATTCTATTAAAGTTTTCATTTTTATTACTTTTTCTCTTCAATAACTAAAATTTTAACACTACATTCTCCACAATTTCTTTCAGTTTTCTCCAATGGCTCGCGTCAAAACTGACTCTAAAATTGCCAAAGACATTCTTTAATGCTGCCACAACCATGAGATACAATACCAACATCGTAAAATGACCTTTTTGTTTTGAGTAAGGGTTCTTGTTTAAAGATGAACCATACATGGGGTACGATGAATCTGTATCTTTAATAGTAGAAAAACATGGGTGGAATATATTTTGCTTGCACCCCGAATATGTTTTAGGAAAAATTGTTTGAGAATTTTATGCCCATGTCAACTCTCTAGATTCCCCTTTTATCTACGTAAGAGGTACGCCCATTTCGTTTGATGAAGACCATATTAATACACAGTTTGGTCTTACAGGTATACAGGATGAACATACGCCGTTTGCTAAAAACATTATTGCTGAGGGGTAAACCCAATTATTGGAGGATTTATGTATTGATGGCACACGATGGACTGTTTCTAGCCAAGAATGTTATACTGTCGAGAGGGCTTTGTTGAAACCCATTGGGAAGATTTGGTATCATTTTTTGAGAAGCCGATTTATGCCATCTACACATAATACCACTGTTTTGAAAGAACGAATACTTTTTTTGTACTCCATTATAAAGGGAGAAAGATTAATGTCGAGAGGATCATTTTTCAAGAATTACATAGGTGTGTTGAGAAGAATGTAGGTAGCTTAATTTTCCCCTCACTTATTACTGCCCTATGTTGAACTGCCCATGTCCCTCTCAATGCGGAGGAGGATATCACAACTAGTAAGGGTGTGCTGACCGGGACCATCTGTACCAAGATCCAAGGCACTGATGCTGCCAACTCAGCATAGCCATGCCACCACCTCCTCTGCTGCACATACTCCTACGACAGCACCTCCAATTTCTCGTAGCTCTCTTAAAAAATAAATATTGCACTCCTTGAAGCAGTTAGAACAGATGTAGTCTCTTTTTGAATTGAGCAGTTTCACCTGATTGAGGAGATGGCGCAGGCCCAGCAACAGCAAGTTGAATATTGGGCTTATGTGAGGAGTAAGGATTTGGCTTTAAGGAAATCTCTGCAAAAGAATTTTACGAAGCCAATGCCAGAATTTCCTCTCTTCCCAGCCACATTGCTTCTATTTGCTGATGCTGCTAAGGAACCCACTCAAGCTACTGCTGAAGCACCCACTCAACCTGTTGTGGAGGCACCTACTCAAACTGCTGCTGAAGAGCCTGAAAACGTGGCATCCTAAATGCTGAGAAGGATGAGGAAGGAGAAAAAGATGATACTACCACTATTGCCACCACTAAAGGGAAAGACCGTGTTCCACCTTCGCCACCAGCTCCCGTATTTGCACAGGACCGCGACATTGATCATTTGATCGATGAGTTAACGTAGACTGACAATGAGGGGGAAGTGAAGACCCTTAAAAAAAGGAAATGGTGGTACAAGGTCAGTGGCCCAAAATCCACTCATGGGGTAGAATAAGGTATCTACATGCTAGTCCAAGCCAACTAAGTTTTCTCTCTCTTTCATGCATCTTGCATCTCATTTTCTTATGCCATGGCATTTTTTGCATACATTTCTCTTTTTAGTTGTTCTCTTATATCTTTGGTCATGCATTGAGGGCAATGCATCCCTTAGTTTTAGGGGTGTGTTGTGCATTTAGGCTGTATCTTATATTTAGTATGTATGATCACTTTAGTATAATCATTTTAGTTCAGTTGAATCTGTTATGCCATGACAATGTAACTATTATGTACTTTTTGTCTATGAGGAAGTTGACAAATTAATATTTGATTGCCATAATATTATAAATGGCCTTTAACAATATGATGCAGGTGTTAGGAACACGTCCTTTTGATATGAGTTGGTTGCAACCTAGTATCTCCCGTCCCATGATCCATAGTCCTTACTTTGAATTGAATCCATCTTTGTTAACATGGATTTCTTCTAATATCAGGTTTAATGATTATGCAAAAGAGGATCCCATAGCTTTCCTTCAGCAGTTCGAGCAGATATGCAATACTTTCATGTATGTTGGTGTCTCAACAGAAGTTGCTAAGTTATAACTAATCCCATTTGTGTTAGGTGGAAAAGAAAATCTATGGTTAGAGGCACTCCTACCTAATACAATTACAACATGGAATGACTTTAAGCAGTTATTCCTTCACTGGCTCTTACCAATTACTCAGGTAATTAGTACTTACAAAAAATTATTCAAATATAAACAAAAGGTTGTTGAAATGTTAAGGCAAGCTAGGGAAAGATTTAAAGCAATCCTTAGGTCAATATTGGGAGGAAGTATACATTTTGCAATTCAAATTCAAAATTTTTATGATGGATTGGATATCCAGAACAGACGAAAATTTGACATTATAATTGAAGGAAGTGTTTGGAAGAAAATAGGAAGAGAAATCATGGAAATATTGCAGAAGTTCAGTGAACTTGAAGTCCCTTGGGATATACATCGGGAATTAGAAGCTACAAAATTGGTATAATCTAAGCCAAAAGAACCAGCCTACAATACCCTGGAATTAACTATTAGAGATTTCGCTAAACAGGATGAATACGATTCAAAAGAGGAAAAACTTGGTTTCCTCTTCGATTGAGTTTTTCAACTCCACACGAGTACTTAAGGTAATCACACATTAATTCATTAAATAACATTTTAATTAAATAGTAATATTAAACTTCACTTAAAACGAGAGTTAAATCCCACACCTTAATGTAGATCTAAACCATTTACTCCCTTGTAGAAGTTTCGTTTGGGTCTAGCCTTGATCGCAAATCTAAACGGAAAATTAACCCATTTTAGTCATGATCTATTCAAATAACTTGGCTTTTAATACGTGATCTAATGTAAAAATCTCACCAACACTTACCCTCAATTCGAATGCTCGGATTCCTCACTCTCGCGATGTTTAACTATTGATTTCTCGAAGGATTGATATTCGGTCCTTCATGATAACACAATATTGTATTAGTATTAATGATTTTTGAAATAATAAAAATAAAATACTAATTATTTAGGCCCTAAACCATTCTACCAATTTAGAAAATCTTAAGCTGAAGGATTTTCAATCCCAAACTTCACTTACACTTGTTTTGTCAAGAGATGATCGAATGAAAGAAAATGGAGAGAAATTGATGATTGAACAATATAAAATAAAATAAACTAGGTGTTTTAGTCACTAGGGTAATCGAAAAAAGAAAGAGAAAATAAAACGGAAGAAATTGGTTACCGGGGACAACAGTGTTCTGACGATGACGGCTCGGTGGTGGTTCGACTATAAGGAATGTGGCTGTCTAATCATGGTGCAAAATATAATTAGGGAGGAGGGTTTGGTCACCTTTAATTGAAAGAGAGGAGAAAAGAAAATTAGTAGAGGAGAAGGTGACCTGCGGTGGTTGCAGTGGTGGACACGGCAGCGCATGATGGAAGAGGGGAAGAGAAATTGAAAGGAAAAGTGAGGGAATGTTGGTTGTGGATGGTGGTGAGGTGGTGGTGCAAATAAGCTCACGGTGGTGGAAAGAAAAGGGTGGTGGTTGTGGTGGCCAAAAAGGGAGAAAAAGGAGAGGAAGAAAATGAAAAAAATGAAGACTAGGGTGGAAATGGGTGTGATGGACAGGAAAAGGGATGGTGTAGCTTGGTCAACCATGAACAGGTTCAATACACAACAAGCTTATGGAAAGAGAAGAGCTTTTGGCAAGGGAGTGAAGCAAGGAGGGAAAAGGGGGATGTGTTTCATTTTAAAAAGGCAAGTTTGACTTGCTAATAGAGGAATGGAATCCTCCCAATATGGTAACATAAGTGGATGACAAGGCTTGCTAGCACATGTTAAAAATGTAAAAATATTAAATAAAAAATACGTGCACATAGGGGATCGAACTAGAGACCTCAAAGATAGCTAAAGGGCTTCCTACCACTAAGCCACAACACTTTATTGTTTTCAATAATGCACGAATAATTCTAAGACATAAGAGCTAGCAGATTCAACCCCTTTACAAATTAAATTAATTAAGAAAATGGGATGTGACAACTCTACCCTCTTTAAAAGAAATTTTTTCCTCAAAATTACTTGATGGAAATAGGTGAGGATATTGTTACCGCATCGCATTTTCAGGTTCCCAAGTTTCCTCACTCGAATCATGATTTCTCTACAACATTTTTGCAAGTGAAACTTGTTTCCTTCTTAAAACTTTAACATCACGATCAATGATCTATACTGCTTCCTCTTCAAATTTCAAATTAAAACGGAGCTCAATATCCTCTACTGGAATCACATGAGAAGGGTAGGATCAATAACGTCACAACATGAACAGATAAAACAAATTATGAATACGATGCAACTCTAGAGGTAACTCCAACTGATAAACCACTGGTCCAATCCTCTTAATGATGTGGTAAGGTCCAATGAATCTTGGACTCAACTCCCCATTACGACCAAATCTCAATACCTTCTTCCAAGGAGAAACCTTAAGGAAGACTTCATCACCCATATTATACTCAATGTCCCTTCTCTTCAAGTCAGAGTAGGGCCTCTATCGATCTGATGCAGATTTCAATCGATCTCGAATCTTCATGTTGTTCTCAGTATATTGAACTAAATTTGGTCCCAACACTTTCTTTTCTCCCAAATCTGTCCAACACGAAGATGTCCTACACTTGCACCCATACAATGCCACATACGGAGCCATCTGAATGCTCGACTAAAAACTATTGTTCTAAGAAAATTCTACAAGCAGTAAATGCTCTTCCCGATTACCTCGGTATTCGATTACACAACCTCGCAACATATCCTCGAGAATCTAAATAACCTTCTCAGACTATCCATCAGACTTTGGATGATAAGCAGTACTGAAATTCAATCTTGTGTCAAGTGCCTCATGCAAAATTTTCCAAAATTGTGATGTAAAGCGAGGAACTCTATTGGAAATGATAGACACTGGTACCCTATGAAGTCTCACAATCTCAGCAATGTACAACCTTGCCAACTTCTACAATGAATAATCGGTACGCATAGGTAAGAAATGGGTGGATTTCGTTAATCAATCCACAATCACCCAAATAGAATCTTTCTTGGACAATGTCAACGGTAACCCACTAACAAAATCCATGGTGATACATTCCCACTTCCACTGAGGAACTTGAATAGGCTGGAGCAAACCCGAAGGAAATTGGTGTTCAGCCTTGACTTGTTGGCAAGTCAAGCTTCTAGCCACAAAGTCTGTCACATCACGTTTCAAGTGCGACCACTAATACTACTCACGAAGATCTCTATACATCTTACTACCTCTAAAATGCATATCATAGGGACTATTATGTGCTTTCCGAAGTATAAATTGCCTCAACTCAAAATCAGAAGGCACAAAGAATCTTCAACGATAACACAAGATTTATAACACCCCTAACCCGTATCCGTCGCCAAAATAGGGTTACAGAGCATTACCGAAGTTTCCAATTCAAATGGACAGAAATTTCAAAAATTTCATTTTATCAATAAAAATATTAAAACCAAGTCAAAACATACATATTGTCCCTTATACGAGCACTCGAGGCCCTAAATATGCGTTAGAAACAAGTCAGGACTAAATCAGAAACTCAGAGAATTTTTCAAAAATAGTGAAAATTTTCAACATTGAAGGGGCCATACGGCCTGTGACTCACATGGTCAAGAGACACGCTCGTTACAAATCTTCCCCCTAAAGGGATTTTTGTCCCAAAAAATCTTACCAGAAAAGAGATTCAGATATTGCTTTTTCGTAGTTTCCTCGGGTTCCAGGTGGCTTTTTCTATTCTGTGTCATTTCCAGAGAACTTTTACTAAAGCTATGTTCTTATTTCTCAATTCTTTCACCTCCTATGCTAGAATTCTGATCGGTTCTTTGTTGTACGACATATCTGGTTGAATTTCAACATCGGTCAGGGAGATAACATGTGAAGGGTCAGATTGGTACAATCATAACATACACACGTGAAATACATTATGAATGTTTTCTAGTTCTGACAGTAAAGCTAATCGATATGCAACAGACTCAATTCTTTTAGAAATCTCATATGGCCTAATAAATCACAGACTTAGCTTTCCTTTGCGACCGAACTGAATAACTTACTTCTCAGGTGGTACTTTTAAGAATACTCTGGCGCCGACTTGAAATTCTATATCTTTACGTTTAAGATCCGCATATGATTTCTGACGATCTGAAGTTGCTTTCAAACTCTCTCGAATCACTTTTACTTTTTCTTCAGTCTCACGAATCAAATCAACCCCGTGTATCTTTTTCTCACTGAGCTCAGTCTAGTACAATAGAGTTCGGCATTTACGACCATACAAAGCCTCATACGATGTAATTTTTATGCTCAACTAAAAACTGTTGTTATACGCAAATTCAACCAACGGTAAATATTTCTCCCAGTTCCCTTCAAATTCTAAAACACAACAACGAAGCTTATCTTCGAGATTTTGAATACTGGCTCGGACTGACCATCAGTCTGAAGATGAAATGCAGTACTAAAATGTAACCGCGTACCAAGAGCTTCCTATAACTTTTTCCAAAATTGCAATGTAAACTGTGGATCTCTATCCGAAATGATAGAAACTGGCACCCCGTGCAATCGGTAATCTCAGAAACATATAACTTAGCTAATCTGCCAAGGGAGTAATCTGTACGCACTGGAATAAAATGTGCTGACTTCGTCAACTGATCAACAACAACCCAAAAGACATCTTTCTTTCTCAGAGATAGGAGTAAACTCGATACGAAGTCCATAGTAACTCGATCCCATTTCCTCTCCGGTAATCATCACTGGCTGTAATAATCTTGTAGGTACCTGATGTTCAGCTTTTACTTGCTAACATATTAAACATCTAGATACATAATTAGAAATCTCGCGTTTCATTCCCGGCCACAAGTACATCTGTTTAAAATCACTATATATCTTATTACTTCCTGAATGAACAAATATGCTACCACTATGAGCTTCGTGTAAGATTCTTTGAATAAGCTTTGGATTTTTCGGTACATAAATTCTATCTTTGAACAATAAACAACCATCAGATCCTATCTGAAATTCTAAATCGGAAGTCGACTCACACTGTGCCCGTTTAGCTAGCAACTCAACATCACATTTCTAGCTTCGCAGATCTGTTGTAAAAACATTAGTCTAGCTTTCAGCTCAGCTAAGATCGAACCATCGTCAGATAATGTCAATCATGTGTTCACAGAGCAAATAAATACTTTCTACTTAGAGTGTCAGCAACTACATTCACTTTTCTCGGATGATAATCAATGATCAACTCATAATCTTTTAATAGTTCGAGCCATCTACGTTGTCTCAGATTTAAATCTTTCTACGACATTAGATACTTCAAACTCTTGTGATCGGTAAATATATGATAGTTTTCACCGAACAAATGATGTCGTCAAATTTTTAACACAAACACGATAGCTCCCAACTCTAGGTCATCTGTCGGATAATTCTTTTCATGCGACTTTAACTATTTGGAAGAATAAGCTGTTACTTTACCTTCCTACATCAAAACACAACCTAAAACATTTAAGATGCATCACTAAAAATCATAACTTCTTTACCCGATTTGGGCTGAACCAAAACTGGTGTAACAGCCCGATTTTAGGCCTAGTTGGAACAGTAGTTTCGGGACCACAAATACGACAAGGAAAAAAATTATTTTTTATTATATTTTTATGGTCTAAAATTTCACAGAATGATTTCGTGAAAATTTCGTTC
>JABEZY010268302.1:0-12268 GCA_013467495.1 Gossypium gossypioides | reverse complement strand
AAATTTTTCTAACTTTTTCATCGAATTTAGTGATCTCAAATCACTGTTCTGAAACTACTGAAAATTGGGTTGTTACATCAATACTTCCACCAAATTTTTTAAAAGCCAATTCACCCACCTCTTGGCAATTTTAGTTTGATTAATTGAGCTAACAGAGACCATGAGGAAGATGGACAAGTTAAAAATGACAACGAGGAAAATGGTAAGAATAATGGTAAAAGGAAACCACATAATAGGAGGTGGAAGCCTAATAACAAATCAAAGAGGCTGAATAAGGAGTGCTCTTGTTGATACGGGGGCATCAGGCTTGTTCATATTGGAGAAAGTTGTGAGTAAACTTGACCTTTCAATTAGCAAATCGACTAAAAAGATTGAGATAGTAAATTTCGAAAAGGTACCAACTATAGGAATAGCACAAGGAATTTTGCAACACCCTAAACCCAACCTAGACGTCCAATCCAAGTTTAGGAAGTCACATTATCAATACTCAAATACCACACATATAACACAATAAAACTAAACCATACGTCGCATAATATTCATCACAAAGATTAGTTAAGTATATAATCTTCCAAAGTCCTACTATCATAGTTTATTGAAATTCCTAAAGTAGTATTTAAAAGAAAGATAAAAGCTTAAACAAGCTTCCGCGGTGCCTACCCGTTCAAGACTGAAAATCACCTGAAATCCAACCAACAATAAAGTGAGTTATGAACTCAGTGTATAAAGAAGTTTGTTCACATAAACACATTTACCAAATAGTGTCTGTATTCAAAGATTCGATCTGATAACAGAAAAATTTCTTGTTCAAATCCAAGATAGATTAATTTTGGATGCAGAAACAATTTCAGTTTCAAATACAGAACATATCAGAGTCAGATACAGATATTCCTAACGCTTATCTGCTACACACCATCTTCGGTCATCCCAACACACCGTTAAGGGCGTTCAATGCCCAACCAACCCTACACACCATACAGTGTTTGTCTTACACATTTACAGAAACGTAGGTTAGCAGCTAGATCATAATGCGACGAAACGCCAGGATCAGAGTTATACATATAGTGGCTTAGCCACTAATTTAAAACAAATCACTTCGTTCTTCATAATATCCCAACCCATGCATATGAAAAGAACCAATACCTACAATATGTATTCAGTTATTCTAAATTATTCCACAAGTAGATATCACAGTTCAATGTCAGACTAAGTATCACAGTGCACATACAGGTATAGAATTCATGCACATGTCACAGGGTATTAGAGAGTTCTCATGCAGTTAAATTTAGACCATACATACTATGGGGACGTTAAAATCAGTCTTAAGTAACATTTACGGCCTCAAAAATGGTTTTCAGGCCCTTTTATATACGCCATACGGCCTGGGTACACGCCCATGTCCTTGCTCGTGTGGTTTTAAAGCATAAATCAGAGAGTTACACAGTTTGGACACACGACCGTGTCCTTGCTCGTGTGACTCACACGGCCTGGGCACATGCCCATGTGCACGCTCATATTGTCCTAAGTCACAAACAATGAGTTACACGGCCTAGACACACGCCTGTGTGAACCCTGCACTAATATTGTCACACACGGACTAGATACACGCCTGTGTTCTTTGTCCGTGTGGCTCTAAATTGATGAACAGTGAGTTATACGGCCACCCACACGGCTTGTCATACGGCCTGGACACACGTCCGTGTGGTGTTGATAGCCACTATTTTCGGCAATCGAAACTTGTAAAATTTAAGGTTTTCGGTATACATTTGGAGAGATTTCAAAGCAACAACAACGAGAAGAGCCTTCGAAGCCTAAAACGACCATCCAATAACTCAATCAACCAACTTTATCGACAATAACATACATTTTACACATAATACTTTATCTCGAAGGTTTCGACATGAAACCTTCAATGAAATCAAACTTACCGGAAAGTCAACAACGGTTGCTCAATTTGTCGAGTTGAGGTTTGCTACTCCCGACACCGTCACCTAAGAGGAAACCAAGTGACTAATTATCAGGGATTACACAATACACTCGAGATGCCCAATTAAGAACATAAACCCCAGAATTTAACAAATTGTCAGTGAAACTTACCTACTAACCTTTTGATCAATGAAATTAATGGCGTATAACTTTGTTTAGACCCTTACTTACTTATGACCGTGATCAAAATGAAGAAGAAAATTAAAGAATTGAAAAGAAAAAGAAAGGGAAGCAGGAAAAAGGAAAAAAATAAAAGACATTAAAAAAAAACGAATGGAAGATGACGAAATTTTTAATTCCTAATAACTTCCAGTTAGAGATACCAGCACTTAGTAAAAAGAATGTTCCCTATCACATACCCTGGGATTTGAACTCAGAACCAGACAGATGCTTAACCAGTCAACCAGTAGGCTCATTCTTGTTATAGGTTTATATTGAATTGTACTTAACTATATAACACATGGACAAGTGTTGTTTAAAAAAATCAAAATAGTTAACGACGTGACTCAAACTCAAAACCTTAATTACAAAAGCAGAGCACACAACCACAGATACAGAAACTTAATTATTGTGAATTCTCACAATCAATTTCTCAAAATTTTTGGGGTGTTACAACTCTCACCCCCTATAAAAAATTTTGAGCTCGAAATTTACCTGACTCAAATAGATACGAATACTGCTGTCAGATAGATTCTTCAGGTTCCTACGTGGCCTCCTTAGTACCGTGGTTTCGCCATAAAAATTTTACTAGAGGAACAGTTTTCTTTTTAAGTACCTTAACATCACGCTCTAAATTCTGGACAGGTTCATTTTCGAATGATAAATCCGATCGCAATTCGATCTCGTCAACAGGAAAAACGTGCGATAAATCCAATCGATACCATCTCAACATCGAGACATGAAACACATCATGAATTCGTTCTAGCTCCGACGGTAATTTTAACTGATACGTAACTGGTCCGACACGCTTCAGGATATGATAAGGCCCAATGAACCTCGGGCTCAGCTTGCCATTGCATCTATATCGAATGACCTTTTTCCAGGGTGGTACCTTTAGAAATACTTGATCACCTACAGAAAAATCGATATTTTTTCTTTTTAAATCTGCATAAGACTTCTGTCGGTCAAAGGCTGCTTTCAGGCGATCAAGAATCACTTTAACAGTACTCTCAGTTTCAGAAATCAACTCATGACCCAATATTCGACGTTCACTTAATTCTATCCAACATAATGTTGTCCAACACTTACGACCATTAAGGCCTCGTAGGGTTCCATCTGAATACTAGATTAGAAGCTGTTATTTTATGCAAACTCAGCCAACAGTAGATACTTCTTCCAAATACCTCGAGAGTCTATCACACAACTCCGAAACATATCTTCTAGAATCTGAATGACTCGTTTAGACTGTCCGTCAGTCTGAGGGTGATACGTAATACTGAAATTAAGTCGGGTGCCTAAGGCCTTGTGAAGTTTCTTCTGGAACCGAGATGTAAATTGTGGGTCTCTATCAAAGATAATTTAGACTAGAACCCCGTGTAATCTCACAATTTCAGTAATATACAGTTTAGCTAACTTTTATCGGGAGTAATCTGTTCGGATAGGAATGAACTGGGCTGATTTTGTCAACCGATCAACGATGACCAAATTGAATCTTTCTTAGTGGGGGTTAAAGGCAACCCACTAACAAAATTCATTGTTACCTGCTCCCACTTCCAATAAGGAATTTTAATTGGCTAATGCAATCTAGAGGGCAACTGATGTTAGCCTTAACCTTTTGACACGTCAGATAGTCATATATAAAAGCGACTACCTCCTGTTTCAGTTTAGGCCACCAATAAAGCTCTTGGAGATCCCGATACATTTTGTTCCTACTAGGATGCATAGCATAGGGCTACTATGCGCCTCCTGTAGGATCGAATGCCTCAACTCTTTATCATTAGGTACACAAATCTGACCTTTGAAGCACAACACATTAGCGCTGTTCAAGTTAAAATCAAAAGTCTCGTTCGAACCAACATGTTACAATCGCTAAACTAAGGACTCATCGCTCAACTATTTAGCTCGAATATGCTCCACCCAAATCGGTTTAACCTATAATTCTACTAAAAGCCCCCATCCTCAACCAAACTCAGACGAGCTAACATTGCTTTCAGATCAGTAATCGCTCTATGGCTAAGGGCATCAGCTACCACATTAGCCTTACTCGGGTGGTACTCTATCGTGCAATCATAATCTTTAAGTAATTCAACCCATCTGCACTACCGAATATTTAACTCTTTTTGAGTTAACAAACATTTGAGACTTTTGTAATCGGTGTAAAGGATACACCTTTCACCATACAGATAGTGTCTCTAAATCTTCAGAGTAAACACAACCGCAGCCAACTTAAGATCGTGTGTAGGGTAGTTGCCCTCGTAAGTGACCATTTGACCACCTTGCATAAGCACACATCCTAACCCAACATGTGATGTATCATTGTATACCAAAAATTCTTGACCTGATTTCAGTTGAACTAAAATAAGAGCCTGTGTTAGAACAGACTTGAGCTTATCGAAACTAGACTACTGTGCCTCAGATCATACAAAGAGAGCACCTTTATGTAAAGTTTCGTTAAAGGTGACGCAATTAGAGAAAATACCTCAACGAATCGTCGGTAATAACCGGCTAAACCCAGAAAACTATGAAGCTCAACTACATTTTTAGATTGCTTCCACTCAATTATAGCTTCTATTTTCTTGGGATCGACTCGGATCCCATCCACAATTACCACATAATCCAGAAAAGTGACTTCCTATAACCAAAACTCGTACTTACTGAACTTGACATACAACTATTTTTCTCGGAGTGCTTGTAGTACAGTACGAAGGTGATTATCATGTTCAATTTCATTTTTGGAGTAAATTAGGATGTCATCGATAAAAACCACTACAAACTGACCTAAGTGCGGCTAGAACACCCAATTTATTAATTCTATAAACGCCGCTGGGGTATTCGTCAAACCGAAAGGCATCACCAAGAACTCGTAATGTCCGTAATGAGTACTGAATGCAGTTTTGTACACATCGGTCCCCTTGACTTTGAGCTGATGGTAATTGGAGCGCAGATCGATTTTGAAGAAGATGGATGCTCCTCGAAATTGGTCAAACAAGTCGTCAATCCTCAGTAATGGGTACCTATTCTTAATTTTTAACTTGTTCAACTGTCTATAGTCTATGCACATTCTCATCGACCCGTCTTTCTTCTTAATAAAGAGTACCAGTGCCACCACAGAGACACGCTCGGTCAGATAAACCTTCTGTCAAAAAGTTTATGAAGCACGCTTTTAGCTCGGTCAGCTTCTTCGGTGCCATACTCTAGGGTGTAATGGACATCGGAGTTGTACCTGGTAACAGATCAATACCAAATTCCACCTCCCAATCCAAAGGTACCTCGGGCAATTCCTCAAGAAAAACATCTGAGAATTCCTACATAGTACGAATATCTCACACAGAAAGCTTTACAGAAACATAATCGAATACATAGGTAAGGTATGCCTCGCACCTTTTTGGGACTAACTTATCTGCTACAAAAGAAGAGATTACATTAGAGAGGTAATCTCGGTGCTGACCTACCATGACTACATCGTCATTCTTATTCTTTCTCAGAGTAACTCTCTTGGTTGCACAATCTAGACTGACCTGATATTCTACAAGCCAGTTCATTCCCAGGATCAAATCAAGCTCATGAAAGGGTAATTTCATCAGGTCAACTGGAAATACCATACCTTGGAGCTTTAGGGGTACCTGCCTATAAATTTTATCAACTTGAATTGACTGACCCAAAGAACTAATCACAAAAAACTCTCTAGTAGTATTTTCAGTAGTTAAACCCAAATTTACAGAAACAACATTAGCTATGTACGAGTGAGTAGAGCCAATATCAATGAGAGCATATTATGTAAAAAATTAATAAAAAAGGTACCTGTAATAACATTAGCATCATCGCTTTTCTCGCGGCGTCTCACCACATAAACCAGTGCCGGCTGACGAGCCTTAGTTTGACTTACACCTCTACTTGGTACCCTCTGTCCTCTCCTCATACTATTACTGCCTCTACCAGTACTGTGACCTGTATGTGGTTGCTAAACCACTCTTGGAGGTTGAACAGAAACCGGAGTCGAATTTTGTACCGTAGCTAGCACCTGATTTGGTTGACGAGGGCAATCCCTAACTCGATGCTCTATCGACCCACAACGGAGGCATGCTCCTAACTTCCTCTAGTACTCTTCTGGATGGCGTTTCCCACAATCACTGTATAGTTGAATCTCAGTCACTACAGTTGGTGTATCGGCCCTTGGGGGCCGGTCAAACTCGACCGCTTTTTAGGGTGCTGACCAGAACCAGAATAGCCTAAATCCCTCTTAATCTTGCTTTGATCCCTCTCACGATCACACCACTCACGCTTAGTGTGCTTCAATTCTTCTACTACCTTTGCTTTGTCAACCAGAACCGTAAAAATCTGCTCCCTCTGAGGAGCTATTAGAACCCACAGATCATATCTCAATCCCTCCTCAAATCTCACGCACTTGTCATTGTCAGACGCTACCAAAGTCAGTGCACACCTACTCAGTCACAGAAACTAGGCTTTATATTCAGCCACAGATCGGTCGCCACGTTCTTGAAATAATCCCAGTTAACCTGTTTAGACTGAGCATCTTGCTCAACTATCAGCCATCACTGATAAGTTTCGTCTCGAAGTAGGGACACAACACCCCTCAATTTCTGAGTGAGAGTACAGTCAAAATAAGTCATAATATGCTTGGTAGCCTAGAGCCAATATTTAGAAATAGTAGGAGCGACTCCTATGACGCCCCTGAATAATTCAGTCCCATTCGACTAGAATCGCTCAGTAACTGACCCTCGGCCTCCTGATCTCGAATGAGTCCCTGCGACCCTCTCTAGTGCTCGAATTATGGCCTGGGTTATTACGTCATCCTCATCTGTCGAAGTTTGAGACTCCGTCTCAGCAGTGGGAGTACCAATTGTCTCCCTGGTCTTTAGATTGGGCATACTACCCATAGAGGATAACTCTGCTCGAGCTCCTCCTCGGCGTCCTTGACGCCCTCGAATACCACGTCCACGACTACCGCGTGAACTCATTATGACAACCTAACTACAATGTCAGAATGCACGGATCAATTCAGACATCCAACAGGATGATTTCACTAGTTCACATTAAAATATTTAACCACTTTATAACAGAACAGAAATACTCACAGGGTCAGCATCAGAGGCTCGGTCATTCACTAAAGTTTTAGTTTTTCCATATTAACTCAGATACTTAGTTATCACCAAACTAATGTCTCACACATTATGAACCCAAAAATAGTCTGAGTGTCGACAAACCTGGTTCTGGTACCACTAAATATAACACTCTAAAGCAGGCCTAGATGTCCAGTCTAAGTTTAGAAAGTCACATTATTGATACTCAAATACCACACATGTAACACAATAATACTAAACTATACGTCACATAATATTCATCACAAAGATTAGTTAAGTATATAATATTCCAAAGTCCTACTATCATAGTTTACCGAAATTCTTAAAGTAGTATTTAAAAGAAAGATAAAAGCTTAACCAAGCTTTTGAGGTGCTGACCCGTCCAAGACTGAGAACCACCTGAAATCCAACCAATAATAAAGTGAGTTGTGAACTCAGTGCATAAAAAAGTTTGTTCACATAAACATATTTACCAAACAGTGTCCATATTCAAAGTTTCAATCTGATAATAGAAACATTTCTAGTTCAGATCTAAGACAGATTAATTTCAGATACAGAAACAATTTCAATGTCATATACAAAATAGATCAGAGTCAGATACAAATATTCTTAACCCCCATCCGTTACACACCATCTTCGGCTATCCCAACACACCGTTAAGAGTGTTCAATGCCCAATCAATCCTACACACCATAAAGTGTCTGTCTTACACGTTTACTGAAATGTAACTTAACTGCTCGATCGTAATGCAATAAAACACCGGAATCAGAGTTATACATATGGTGGCTTAACCACTAATTTAGAGCAAATCACTTTCTTCTTCATAATATCTCAACCAATGTATATGTAAAGAACTAATATCTACAATATGTATTCAGTTATGCCAAAATTATTGTACAAGGAGATAGCACAGTTCAATGTCAGACTAAGTATCACAGTGCACATATATGTATAGAATTAATGCATATGTCACAGGGTATCAGAGAGTTTTCATTCAGTAAAATTCAGACCATTCATACTATGGGGACATCAAAATCAGTCTTAAGTAACATTGACGGCCTCAAAAATAATTTTTGGGCCTTTTTATATATGTAACACGGTTTGGACACACGCCCATGTCCTTACTCGTGTGGTTCACACGTCTTGGACACACAGCCGTGTCTTTATGTCACGGGTCAAAGTGCAAAGCCCGTGACCAAGGCACAAGATTCACTCCATGGAGGTCTGTCAATAAGATAGGGATCATTTAGCCCACGAGAATTGGCCCGATTCAAAGAACTATTGGAGAAGCCTGTCAGATTAAAGCTTGGTTGGCCTGATAATGAAGATATGAAAACTTAGGCTATTATGTTAACTAATCTTAGAAGATTGATAGGAATCATATCTTGTAAAGATTAGATTAGATTTGATATGACATATCTTGTAAATCCCTAAAATTAAGGGATATGGTTTATTTCGTCCGTCGATTTTGGGGGAGCTCAACTATAAATAGAGAGCCTCCCCCTCACTTGAAAGACATTTCATTGTATGTTGAATTTTTAAGAGTAATAGAATTATGAGAGCATTTACTCAAAAACTCTGTGTGTGTACTTTTCTGTGGCTTTCTGTTGTTCTTTGTGGCTTCTTTTGGCATAAGTTAGCTTCCACTATATAAATTGGTACCTTGGAGAAGTTTTTAAGGAATTCTCACTTGAGTAAAGGTTTACTTAGGCAAGTTTGAACGAGCGGATCGCCTAAGGCCGCACGAATCGCGAGACGAAAGGTCTAGCCCCGTGACAAGTGGTATCTGAGCTATTGGTTTGAAGACACTATTGGGATGTCGAAAGAAGTTGTTAGTCAGAGTGAGCCAATAGAGACCTGAAGAAGGGCCAGAAAAGTGAGTCGATCGAGGGATTTATTGTTAGCTTTAGAAGATCGAGTCGTCACTCTTAATGAGTCCACGGAGGAGGTCAAGGAGAGGATCGGCAATATCGATGATAGACTCAATGATGGTTTGCAAATAATGCAATAACAGCTCAGGGAATTTGTGTGGGATACTATCAGTTCCTCGGAGAATAAACTAGCTGGGAAGAATGATGCTCTCGAGGCTATGGTGACAACTTTGAAGAAGGAGATCAATGAGATTAAGGGGGAGCTCAAGATTTTCGAGGCTGCCATAGGTAATGGAATGTTGGCTTCAAAGCCGAAGCAACAAGTAATGGATGTGCCCAAACCGAAAACGTTTAAAGAGACAAGGTCCTCAAGTGAAGTGGACAACTTTCTTTGGGCCATGGAGCAATACTTTCGTACGATGAACATGAAGGATGATGCCACAAAGTTAAATACTGTTGCTATGTATTTTACTAACGTTGCTTTGTTATGGTGGCAACGTAGGTCCACTGATGTGAGACGTGGTGAGACCGAGATTGAGAATTGAAAGGAGTTTCAAAAAGAATTTTAGGCACAGTTTTACCCCGAGTATGCTGAGGATGAAGCTCGAGCAAAGTTGCGGTGACTTAGGCAACGAGGCACGGTTAGGGAGTATGTGCGGGAGTTCAGTAAACTCATGCTTCAAATCTTTGATTTGAGTAATAATGAAGCATTTTTCTCCTTTACAGATGGGTTGAAACCATGGGTGAAGCAAGAATTGCAACGTCGAGGAGTTCAGGAACTTACCAATGCCATGATGGTAGTGGAGTCCATAGTGGAACTTGTTCCGAGAAAAGACATGTTTGAATCTTCCAAGCCGAACAGGAGGGGCAATTGTGGGTACCATGAGGAAGATGAAGAGGGACAGCTATTATGGCAGTGGTAGTAGTAGCGACGGTGATAATGGGGAACCATGAAATGGGAAGTTAAGACCTAATAGCCCGAAAAAAAAGAGGGGAAAGTTACGATGCTACTTTTGTAAGGGACCGCACATGAAGAGGGATTACCTAAAGGTATCTTCAGTTTCGGCTATCAAGTGGAATGATGAGCCAAAAGAGGAGAAGCCTATTGAGAAAATGATATTGACAGTCAATTCGATGATGCCAATTTTAAAGAAAAGGAATGGTAGAGAAGAGTTGATGTTTGTAGACATCAACATTACAGGTCAAAAGAGGAGTGCTCTTGTGGATACATGAGCATCGGACTTGTTCATATCAGAAAAGACTGCGGGGAAACTTGGTATCTCAATTAAGAAATCGAATAGGAAGATCAAGATGGTAAATTTCAAAGAGGCCCCAACTGTGGGAGTAGTTCATGATGTGGAACTACAAATCAGCGAATAGAAGGGAAATGAAGAAATCGAGGTAATCCAATTAGATGATTACGATTATGTGCTTAGCTTAAACTTCCTTGATAGGATTCAGAAATCTCTGCATCCATTGGCCGATCAAATTCATAGTCACTGATCTATTATCAAAAATTGTTGTGTCAGTGCATCGAGATATGAAGGTGGGGATAAAGGTGTTATAGTCAATCTAACTAGTCGAGGATGTTTCGTATAGGAGGAATATTGACTCGATAGAACAGAATACTACGAAAGCCCCTTCAGAAGTGTTAGTGGCGCAATAGATCGATATGAAGTCTGCTGATTCGACTATAGAGCCGACATCTTTGGGAAAGGTGGGTTGTGTATCAGGCTTTGAGGGAAAAGGAGCAATGCAAAAATAGTCGGGACGAGTAAATGCTGTGAGTCAGGTACATTGCGAACACTTTGATAGTGTTTTGAGTTCTGACTTGTTGGCTTGGCAAGGTTGTAGGGGTCCTTTCAAAGTTCATAAGCAAGGAGGCTAAGGGATTGTGGGCAATACGAAACCAAGGTGTGAGAATCAAGGCAATTCAAAAGGGAAAAAGTCAAAATTAGGGAAAGTTAGAACGGAGATAATTTTTTCCAGCGAGATGTACCAACGAGTGTAACTGTTCAAGTTAAAAAATGATGAAAATTGAGGTAAACATTTTGAAAAAAGGGACAACCCGATTGCAAGGCAAGTCGGGAAGAAGCTAAGGCAATGAGAGGGTTCAAAGGTGAATCAAGTTAGTGCCATTCGGAAGTCGCAATGAGGGTGTTGCGAGAATGGGTGAGGGAGAATGTCACGGGTCAAAGTGCAAAGTCCGTGACCATGGCATAAGATGCGCCCCATGGAGGTCTGTCAATAAGATGAGGATCATTTAGTCCACAAGAACTGACCTGATTCAAAGAACTGTTGGCAAAGCCTGTCAGATTAAAGCTTGGTTGGCCTGATAATGAAGATATGACAACTTAGGCTATTATGTTAACTAATCTTAGAAGATTGATAGGAATCATATCTTGTAAAGATTAGATTAGATATGATGCGACATATCTTGTAAATCCCTAAAATCAAGGGATATGGTTAATCTCGTCTGTCGATGCAAATTAATCTTGTTTGTCAGTTTTTGGAGAGCTCAACTATAAATAGAGAGCCTCCCCCTCACTTGAAAGGTATTCCATTGTATGTTGAATTCTTAAGAGTAATAGAATTTTGAGAGCATTTACTCAAACACCTTGTGTGTGATATTTTCTGTGGCTTTCTGTTGTTCTTTATGGCTTTTTTGGCATAAGTTTACTTCCGCTATATAAATTGGTGCCTTGCAGGAGTTCTTAAGGAATCCGTACTTGAGCAAAGGCTGACTTAGGCGATTTTGGATGAACGGATCGTCTAAGGCCCCATAGATCGTGAGACGAAAGATCTAGCCCTGTGACACTTGCCCGTGTGACACACACGACCTGGGCACACGCTCATGTGCTCGATCGTGTTGTCCTAAGTCACAAACAGTGAGTTACACGACCTGGACACACGCCCCTGTGAACCCTACACTAATATTGTCACACATGGCCTGGAAACACGTCTGTGTACCTTGCCTATGTGGCTCCAAATTGATGAACAGTGAGTTACACAGCCAGCCACATGGCCGTGTGGTGTCGACAATGTAATGGCCTAAATTCTAGGTTATCGAAACAGTGGTTCCGGGACCACAAATCCGATGAGGAAAAATTTATTTTTCTTATATTTTTATGGTCTACGATTTCACAAAAT